>PVLD010004004.1:0-132543 GCA_004027595.1 Dinomys branickii
GACTAAATTTGCATGTCTGTATATGGGTCCATACATCTACAATTCGAAGATATCAATGGATAAAACAACAACTACTGTTGAGACCATATCACCTTGTCTATAGATTAGTTGTGATTGTACTATTTTCTATGATAATGGGTGTCTGTTTGTCAATATGTTTTTGTACTTTTATGTTTCTAAAATAAAAAAAAAAAATAAAAATAAATCTTAAATAATAAAGGTCTAAATTTCCCTGAAAAAAAAAAATCTTCAGTTACTTCCCCTGAAAAGGGATGGAGTGGGGCCCTGGTACTGGTTTTGCTAAACCACCAGTTAGAAGACAGAGGGTCATCTATTTCGGTTGTTTGTCTCTTAATAGCAGTAGCCATCACTGCTAGGTAAGAATGTGAAGTATGGTCTACAAGTGGCATGTAGTAGGAAGAAAATTGACTCAAGCTAAAAGACACAAACTGAAATAAGCAGTTAAAGATGCAAAGCTCTGCTGCTAGGTGTCATGGCACACCTGTAATCTCAGCACTTGGGAGGCTGAGGCAGGAGGATCACTGAGTTCAAGGCCATCCTGAGCTACATAGTAAGTTCAAAGCAAGCCTGAACTACACAGATTTTCTTAGACCTTGTCTAATAAAACAAATTATCCCTATAGTGAGAAACCATGTCCACCATGAGGAACCCCAAACCCATTTCCATATGAAGCCATTTAGAGAGGATAGGATCAGACATCACTTGAACTTGTTGGTGGAGACCTCAGAGAATGAAAAATATGTTATCTGAACTATCAGAAATATAAACACAGACTTTGATGGATGTATCCTGGTGAAGACAAAATGTACTAGCATATTAAATAAAAGTGTGCCTGTGAGAAGCTGAATTTTTTACTGGAAGGCCTGTTACATTATTATTACACTGACTCAGGAAAAACTTATGATATTGGCAGCTGTCCCTTGTTATCATCAGGCATTTATATGCAAGAGCCCTTCTGCAAGACCTCGTAGCTCTGTTTTTATTTTGGTGGGTTAACGCAAGAGACTGCATCAAGATTTTGACAGCTGTCAAGTTGCTTTATATCTTGTGAGAGTTTCTCTGAAACTCTCTGATCAATTATTGTTTCCATTGTCCCCAATTACCAGAATTATGTTCTGCTTGTTGGTCTTATGTGGTCACACATGGAGGTAACACGACTGACAATGTAGAGACAATGTTACAGCCCCTTTGTAGCCACATCTGAGCAATAAAGAGGTGGGTTTTTTGGTACCAGGAATCGAACTCACAACCTCAAGCTTGCCAGGCAGATGCTGTGCCATTGAGTTATATCCCCAGGAACAAAGAGGTTTTAGGGTTTTTTGTCTTTTTTTGAGACTGGGTCTCACTATGCAGTTCAGGCTGGCCTTGAACTCACTTATGTAGCTCAGGCTGGCCTTGAAGTGGCAACAATCCTCCTGCCTCAGCCTCCCAAGTACTGGGATTACAGGCGTGCACCACCATGACCAGTGCAAGGTTTTAAAAAGTAGTTCTTAAGTCAGATTTACCTGCAGTTCGTTGCTAAATTAGATTTTATTTGTAAACAGAACTTTACTCCTTCCCAAGTTTTATGTTTTCAACCTCAAACTATGAGCACTTTGAAAATTCAAAACAAAAAGAATGAAAGAGAAGCTTGATCTGTCATATATGTTTCTCAGGAAGACCCAAATTCCCACTTGCAAAGGGAATAATCTCCTAGAGCTTCCGCCCCATAACTGCCCCCTGAAATGCCTACCAGTCCCAACCTCCGTTACTACCACCTATCCCTGTCACACACCAACAACTTTTAAAATACCAAAAAGCAAAAATCACCTCGAGCCCGTTTTTCAGACTTTCAACCTGATCTGAGCATGGTGGCGCATGCCTGTAGTCCCAGCACTTGGGAGGCTGAGGGAGGAAGATCGAGTTCGAGGCCAGTCTGGGCTATATAATGAGTTCAAAGCCAGCCTGAACTATGTACCAGGACCTTGTCAAAAAAAAAAAAAAAAAAAAACCCTAATAAACTTCAGACCTGAAATGAACGCAGTAACCTGCCAAAGACTCTGATCAGTTCTGTCTCCAAAGTCATTAGGGGAAACCCCAGGAAAGAGAGAGGGTGATCTGGAGTCCCCTGCAGCCCTGCTCCGGGTCACTACCCTGGAAATGCAATCCAGGGCGCTGCCTGGGAGAAAAGCGCAAAGCCGAGCCTGCAAGGCAGTACCTCGAGCCGATCTCGCGGGCCGCTGTCTCAGCACCAACCGTTTTTAAATTTCCCTCTCTGGAGCTGTCCCGCTCAGAGCATGCGTAGTAGTCGTGAGAGGCGGGGGTGGGTGGTGTGGGCTCACTCCCAAAGGTCAGTTACAGGGCATGGTTAAGGGGATAGTAGCGGGCGTTCCTCAGCAGCTGAGCCTTGCGCCCTCCGGGGCGTGAATCTTCAAACTTTGCCATCGGGGATGAGTTGGCCACAAGAATTAAGAAAAAGACGCTGGGTGCATTAACCCTTGCACCCCGTCCCCGTCCCTGTCCCTGAGGTCAAGGAGGTGAGCGGGCTGAGAGATCTTTTGCGACCTCATCTCTTCCTCAAAGGGGGTCGGACCAAGAGGCAGAGTCTGGGCCCCAGGTAGCTGCGGATGCAAGCCACCTGTCCCTTTAAGAAAGCTGCGGGAGGAGACTGCGGGGCGGGAAGCGCTCTCGCCCGGTGGCCTCGCCCCGCCCCTCCTTCCCGCGGCGGGAGAGCCCGAGGTCCCCGCGGCCCTAGAGCTCCGGCGCTCGTGTGCAGCGAGGCGAGCCCAGGGAGCCATTGGGCCCGGGGCCGCCCGCGCGCCCGCTCCCGTCCGCCCCACCCCGCCCCGCCCCGCCGCGGGAAAGAAAGGTCTGCCCGCCCCAGGGGGCTCGGATGAGTTCAGTCCGAGAACGCCTGTGCTTCCCGGTCGGGAGCCCTGGAGCCTCGGGTGGAGTCGTTGCTGGGGTAGCAGTAATAACTGCACCACCACCCTAGTCCTGTTCACTTAAGCCTGCGTCTCCTCCTCTGCGCCAGTGTCTAGGATAGGATGGTCCTTTTTTTGCGTATGAGACAGGAGGCCCAGAGCAGTAGAGAGAGCGCCAAGTGTTCTTGGGCAGCAAAGATCTTAGAGACAGCTGGGGATGCGGAAGGGGGCACGAATTTCCTGGGGAATCGTTCTTCTGGAGAGAGCAGGATCAACTCCGTGCACTCATTCATCTGGGGGGTGGGTGGGTAGGTTTTTCACATTGGAAGGGCTGCGGGAGGGGACCCACCCAAAGCCCTGCAGTCCAAGCCCCCGCCGTGGCTGGAAAGGCAAGCGCTCAAAGCCAGCATCTGTAGCTTGGTTGCCACTTGGGAGAGACCGGTGGGTGGTTACCTCCACCCTGCTCAGTACATGGAAACTCCGACGGATTCCTGTTTGAAGAAACCTGGACCTTTGCTAGAGATTCAGTTGTCATTGATATCCCAGGAACCCTCCTCTTTCTTCTGCTGCTGCTCTACCACCACAGCTGCTGGTTGTTGCTAAGGTTACCTCCAAGGCAATACTTCCTTCTCTAAAAGTCAGTCTAAACTAAGAAGCTATCTAACCAAGGATAACTGTTTTCGTCACCACCAGGGGACACAAATCATGGTCCTTCGTACAAGTACAAAGTACAAGTCCGTCTTGTACTCAATTCCCTCATCTTCCTCTCACCACTAGGCTTCATACACAAGGATCTAAGCTGGAGTTGCTTCTCTGATGGGATAGTGTGAATCTGTTTCCTAGCTGGGCCCCCAGAGAAGCATTGGGGAGAGAAGGGAGCAAGAGACACTGATCAGTTGAGGTGAAACCACATCACATTGAAGGGCTGGTGGCCACAGGCAAAATGATTAACCCACTAGGATGTTTCTTGTCAGCCAACTTTTGAGAGTATGAAGGGGACTTTGGCTGCACATTAATGGACTTTAAGAACCTCATGGAACTACATGAGACTTATGTAATGACCCAGATTAATGTCCAGTATGGAGAGGGACAGAATCAGCTGTACTGTGAAAACCTCCCATGAGAGATAAACAGTGCTTCAGGTGGGGAATTGGAGGAAGGTGGCTAATGTTTCAAAGTATTGTTTTCCAGTTCCTCAAGAAGATACATTTCTGGAGATCTACTTGCATATTTTTGTTTGGTGGGAGAAGTAACTGGCACCTGGGGCTCTGAAAGGAAGTGCGGCCATGAAAAGCCATTTCTCTCCCAGAGATGATACTCAGACTGTGGTAGTACCTGAAAATTATCCTTTCCTTTTCTTTTGGCATCAATGCACAGAAAAAATTTTCATCATGATATATTTTTATCAGTAAAAGTCAAATCCCTTTAAAAAAAAAAGTTCCTTGGGTCACTACAGATCTATGAGAGGTATGCACAGCAAGCTGGTGTGGCCATCAGAAGTGAAGACTGCCCCGTCTTCATATGGCCCTGGGAACCTATGACACCCAAGGTGAGCGTGCTGGTGCTAGGGCTGCAGGCATCCACTGCTCTTGCCTCACCGGACCGTGTGCTAGGCACTCGGCTACCAGATCTCACTTCTAGATTCTCCACCAGCTCAGGTCAAACTCCTGGAAGCACAGTACTTTTGACCACAGGACCTCCTTTCTCTTGCTTGCTTATACCTCACTTCCTCCTCCCCCTTCTGAATCTGATTCCTTCAGTGTTCTGCAACATTAACTGATATGCATGTATAAACCCTTAGTGGGACTCATGGCCTGTCCCACAATTCCATAGAAGGTACCCTGCAAACCTTTAAGTAACGGAGTGAAATAAGACCGGTTCCATTGCTGTGGGCACATCAAGGTTAAAAGGCTTGGCAGAGCAAAGCTACTCATTCTCCTGACAGGAGAAGCAAACAAGGACAAGAGCCAGTGCCCATGCTCCAGCCTGATGTTTTCTCAGGACACTATTGCACTGGGGGGGGCTTAGGCTCCTGAGGAGAGCTGACCTCAGGCATAAAGTTGGGGTGTGGGCAGGAAGGTAAAAGAACTCTGCATACTGCGTACCTCTCCCAACACACCTGAAAACTGCCCATACAGAATGACTGATTTTTCCGGAACCGGGGCACAAGTCTAGCTGCCAGTGGAGTGACGACTCTGGGTTTCTCTCAAGCTATCCTTCACTCATCTGGAATGTGGAGAAAATGGGACTGAGAAGGAGGCCCAGGGACCCTACCTGAGGCCAACTGGGATTTATTTAATCCTCAACTCTTTTCTCCATTTGCATTTCAGCACTCCCTCACAGCACCCCATGGGTTATACCTCTACGCAGTGCAAATACCCACAAACTCAGGATTCCTGTTCAGGAGTCATATATCCACCCAGGAGGGCAAAGGCATAAACTCTTTGACTAGGAGGTTCAGATGTATGTTTGGTTTGATTTCTAGGTCTGTGGCCTGGCAAGATGCCAGGATATCTCAGCTATGACACACCACCAGGGGTGGGGTTTGTGCTGGAGATACAATGAGTCCTTAACAGCAAGTTGAGGAGAGGGGGGAACCTCCCAGCCTGGGCTCCTAGTCAAAAGGCCCACCCTGCACCAATTCCTCCATTGGCCAAGGAAACGAAGATAACCGTGGTCTCCAAACCATTTATTTGTCCTGATGGGGGGGGGTCCCTTGGGGAAAGAGGGGTACGAAACTGTGGGACCCTGGAGGGGGTGGTGCAGGTGAACTCAGGCAGAAGGGTCCTCAAGCGAAGGTGGAGCCGTTCCAGCCCACATTGGCCGCGTTCAAGTCGTAGTAGTTTATATAGACCCTGTGAGGCACAAGGGGGGGGTTGTAAGCGGGGCTCGGGTCCGCAACCTCTCCACGTGCTGGCCACGGGCCACTAGCGCCCTCTGGGGTCCACGTTTCCCGCCCCTCGGCTCCCCCACGCACCTGTCCGGACTGATGCGCAGGCGCTCGGCCAGCAGGCCACACAGCAGCTTACTGTAAGTGCGATTCTGCGCGCCGCCTATTTTGCCGATGCTGTGCAGGCTGCAGAGCGCACAGGGCTCGGATGAGCCCGCGAAGGTCATGAGCTGGTCCGGGACCACGTGCACTGCGATGTACTGGGGGGAGGGGCACGCTCAGCCCGCCGGAGCCATCCACCAGACCCCAGGCGCGCACCTCGGGCTCAAGCCCCCATCCCCCCGCCGTCTCCTCCCCGCCCCCAGCTCGGGTCAGTCTACCTCGTCCGGCAACCACCCTGTCTCTCTTCCCTCCCCGCAAACCTGGGCCGGCTTGCCAGTGGCCTGCGCCAACTGCTGGGTGAGCTCGGAGAGGAACCCATCCGGCACGGAGGCGCGGGGCACGTTGGTGTTCAGGACGAACATCGGCATGTTGGCAGAGAAGCGATGGGACGAGGGCAGAAGCACTGGACTATGCTCGCGCGCGCGGCCGCAGCAGAGGAGCCTGAGCTACGTGACTGTGGGTGGCACCGCCTTTAAGTGGAATCGGCTCCGCCTCCCGTGACTAGGACGCCGGACGCCGGGGTGGGGCCTGTCCGGACACGCCCCTTCCGCCGCGCTTCCGCTTCCGGTGTCCTGCTTAGAGCGGTTTTTTGTGAGGCAGATTTACCTCTTCCTGTTTTGCTTTCGTTGTTAGCTCTTTCGCTTACTTTCTAATGGTTACTCAGAGGTTCTGAGCCAGGAGTGGGGACACGGCCGTCAACCCGCCTGATGGCCCCTTTCCCTCCGGAGTCGGCCGAGATGAAGCCCAGCTCATTCTACTGCACGCACTGACTCCTTGCGTGTCTGGAGTCTCCCGAACCGCGTGTCCCCGTATTGTTCGCGCGTGTGAGCGTGTGTGTGCTCTGTAGAGCAGATAAGCATTCAGGGAAGCCCTGAGGGGAGGGACTAGGAGCTGGAAGTGAGATCGGAACTCTGATGTTCAAAGGTGCTCCTCCGGGCCTCAGTGGGCAAACCGAATCTGGCCAAACCCCACCCTATGCTAGCTCACCTCAGGGAACCCCCCAGTCTGGTCGATCCAGCAGGGATGCTCTCTCTTGGAGCCCCTGGTGGATTTTGTATCTTCCACCGATGGCACCATCAGGGATCATCTAGCAGCTGCTCATGTCCAAGAGACACCAAGGATGGGCTAAGTAAATGGATAGGTGCGTGCACATAGCTGTGGCACCGCAGGAGGAGGACAGGGTGGCAAGTGGGTTAGGGCCCTGGCCATGCAGGGTAGAATGAGCCTCAGTCCCTCCCATCCTTGGGCGAAGGAATCTGCCCCATAGCCAACACGACGCTCAGGAGGCCACCAGTCAGGGCACTCCCTACGCTGCAGGATTGGCCTCAGGTCCCTGGTCGGGAATGTTACATTTGGCCGAGTCCTTGTTATTCTCCAGGAAGGTCCTGGCCTTGATCTCTGACAGGCACAATGTGGTTATGACGGCACAGTACACACTGGCACAGCAAGGACCTGGGTGCCTACAAGACTCGCACCACCACCCAGCCTCCAGTCAGGGGACCCCACGGCCCGTTTAGGAAAGTAGCCTGTAGTGTGGTTCTTCCAACTGGGCCAAAGGCCCTTCCCTTCTAGATCTCACACCTCCAGTCCTGCCTGAGCCCAGGGCTCCATGACTGCTGACACACTGCTGATGCTCTCTGTGATGTCTCGGCGAGGGGAGCTTCTCCGAGCCCCGGTGGCCAAGCGGAGACAAGTCAGCATCTCCTGCTCCCTGGGTCCAAATCTAAGCGCTTGACTTTTCTTCCACACCTCGGTGCTCCGCCAGTGAAATTTACCTCCCTCCACTGCTCCTTTACCTTCCCCTCTCCTCGTCTGCCCCCAGCAGCACTGCACTAGCTGGCTCTGCCTTTCTGCTCTTGTTTTCTCCTGCTCCGATAGCCATGGTGGGCTGCTGCTCCTCGAGTGAGGAGACTCCATCCCCAGGACACAACTTGGTCTCTGATTTCCTTTACCCAGTGAAATGTGAGCAGTGGTTTTAGTAACTCCAGGCAGAGGACTGAAGAACCAGCACTTGGTTGTGACAAGGTGGAGCCTCACCAGCAAGCAGCACACTTTTCTCTGGATGCCTGGTTCTTAGAAACCATCAAAACTTACAAAGCCCCAGTGGGGAGAATACAGTGATCCCTCACCCATCGTAGGACTTATCAGTTATCACAAGGAGTCCAGAGACTCCTGTAATCCTTGAAGTAGCGGCATTATATTTATTTTATTATTTATGTATATTTTAAGGCTTTATAAACCCTTCCCACGCTCCTATAAACCTTTTCCACTCTTATTAACCTTTCCCACTCTTATAAGCACTTTATATGCTCTTAAACACTTTCTACACTCAAACCTATGTAATTTTAACACCATGTAAAATTCTATATGAGTACTCGATGTGACGTGGACAAGGAGAGATGCTGAACGTGTGGGCACAGTGCAGGAGAGCAAATAGACCGATGTTACAGTCACTGAGCCAATCAGCGCCCAGGATACAGAACACAGTGCTGTGGTTGGTTGCCTTCCATTCCATCAGCCAGCAGTGTGCCGTGTATAATCTCATGTGGGCAAACTTGCACAAGCCATAGTGTACTGCATTTCCATTATATACAGTACAGTATTCATCCGCTGATGAAATGTATAGTGTATTTGATTTAATATTCTTTTAATAGGTTTGAATTAACATTTTAAATATTTTTTAAAATTTTTAGGCAAAAAATTAAAACCACAAATATTATACAAACACCTATACACCACAAAATCCCATGATATAGTAAAAATTCTATGATACAGAATTAGATATATATATTTTTTAAAAACCTGCAATACAGATGGAAGCTGGCAACAGAGTCAGTGCGCTGCCGCCTCACCAGAAAACTACAAAAGTTCCTGTGGAACCAAAGTAGAATTTTATAAGAACATAATGGACGGAGAGGAGAAAACCTATGGTGGCTGTGAAGGTCCTGATGTGATGTATGTCAAATTGGTATGTTCTGATGGTCATGAATTTATCATACAGTAAAGGGGGGAGGGTAAAAAAAATGAATTTATCGTAAAAAGAGAACATGCACTAACATCAGGAACAATAAGAGCCATTTTGAGTGGCCCTGTCATTCTTGGGGGCTCATGATGGTGCCCAGGCCATGTACTGCTAGGCTGAGGAAAACCTCCTACCTCAGCCTCAGGAGCTGGGCATACAGGTCAGTTTGCTGAAACCAGTGAGGTCAATTTCTGAGAGATCCCCTCACACATACCTTCGAAAGTCTGCATGTATTTCACCCACAAGGTCCACTACCCTAAGCTCCACCAAGATTCCCGAATTTCCCATCGCACCCGAGATAGCACTGGAACTGCTGATGGCTGCGAACTTCCTAGATTGTTAAATAAAATAAATTATAATAAACTTTAAAAAAACCTGCGATACAGTGAAGCCACAGTAAGTGAACCGTGATATAGCAGTTGACCACTGTACAACCCTTGGGCTCACCATCTGCCTCTGGGTGCTCCGCCTTTACATCCTCCGGGGGCACAGACACCACCTCCAGGCAGTCCTCATGCCATTTCAGAAAGCACTGGCCTGAAACTCCACCCCACCTCTAATCCACAGTGGATTGGGCCTGGCCTCCCCAACCACAATAAAGTGGAAACACAACAGAGTGTAGGTACACTGGCTATTATATTCTGAACCTTAGCACCATCGGATATCAGAATCATGTATCTTCTAGTCCCTGAAGTATTCAGGGTGACCAGGGTGCAAGATCCAAGGCCCAAGGTCAAACTTATCCAAGGTACTCAGTTCTAATCCTGGCCCTTCCACTTGCTGTGTGATGTTGGAGAAGCCACTGGCCTTTACATACCTCAACTCTTATGAGTACAACAGGATGATAAAAATACTGATTTCAGGGGTGTCTCTGCTAGGATTAAAGGGCCTGACCAGTGTAAAGCACTCAGCACAGGCCTAATACATAGAAAACCCTCCACAGAGGTTAGCTCTCAACATGTTGCTGTTATGAGATTGTTGTACTTTTTTTTTTCCAGGTGAGGGTCACTGCCATCCTGGAAACCCTGGCTGCAGCCTGAGAACAGGGACTAGGGAGGTCTCAGGATGTAGTTGGCTCTGAGCAGAAATGTGCAAACCTGAAGGCATGAAGGAATATGTGCTCTGAGGAATGGGAAAGAATGTCCTCTGTCCCAACAAAGAGAAGCAATGGGTCTGAGAGGAGAGAATGGGCACAGACATGAGAACAGACAACAAGCCCAGACCTTCAGGAGCACCATCAAGGACCCGGCAGCCAGACAACCACATGACCCTGCTGCTCCGCATAAGAGAGATCGGGCCCCAGGTCCCAGGCCCAGGACCCCTGGCCTTTGGAAAGTGGGACTCACAAGCCTCAGTTATTAGTAAGCAGGGGAGGGAGAGGTTCCGGCCATGAGGGGTGATGAAATGCTCTAGGAAGTGGGGAGAAAGCACACTGGGCCTGGGATCTGGGCAGGGTTCTGATGCTGGGAGCACAGCCATGCTTTCAGAGGGAGCGCTTTGGGGCACCCTCCAGATACACAGGCTGAACATGTATGCTCTCATGTGCATGCACAAGCTTATCCAAGGACTAAAGGACCTCTATGACCTATGGTAGAGAGAGGTCAGCTGCCAGGCCAGACTCCCCTTCCCTCAGTTGGGACCAGCTGTTGAACCCAGTGTGAGAATGAGAAGTTAGGACAGCCACTAGGGCAGAGTCCCCACCCTTCGGCAACCTTCCTAATCAGCGCCTGGAGAGAATCAATGCAACTAGTACACAGCCCACCACGCCTGGCTCTGCGCCTGCCTTGAGGCGGTGACCCCCTGCCTCTCCACTGGGTGAGCGGCTACCGTCGGAGAGCAGCGGGGAACCTCAGCGGTGAGCGGCGACGGCTCCCAGGAATCCGGCTGAGGAGCGGACGGGGGCTCCAGCACCTCAACGGGAGGGAGATGCAGATGGAGGTGGATCGCATGGCTCCACGCCCTTCTCACTCCAGCATCAGGCAGGAAGCATGAGCTGGGTTGCTGGGACTCAGCTCCCACCCTGAACTCTCTCTGGGAGCACCTTGAGTCTCGGCGGCTTGAGCAGGCACTGCCTGTTCCTGGCAACAATGGGACGAATCCACGGTCTTCAGGACTCACCCCAAACTATTAATGTGAGCACCAAGAGGGTCTCCTTACAGCTTGCACATATGAACCTTGCATGAACCCATAGCAACAAATTAGGGGAAAAGCAGCAGACTGGGAGTCTGAAAAACAACAACATACTCTATACAGCAGACCCGAGAAAATCCTCCAACCCTATTCTAGAACTGGTCTTTAAACTCAGTTCATACCCTGAACTAACACAGTGAGAACGGCCCGGGGAGATTTCAGGCCCTAATACCAAGCATTGTTGGTTCATCCAATGCCCAGCTGCAAGGGGTGGGGAATGGTAATACTAGAGATCAGGTGGAGGGAGGAGGAGAAGAAAGGGCCTCTGCCATTGAGGCAACGGGACAGAGCCAAACGGGTCACCAAGGGCGCCCTGATGGGGGCGCGTGCCCCATGGCTGCTCCGCTGTGGGCCCCACGGCTCCTCTGCCGTGGGCTGTGCTGAGGGTGCCCCACGGACTGGACCTGCCCCCACCCATAGCACGGCAACAGGGCGGAGCCAGGTGGTCTGCTGTGAGCATAGGTGCTTTTCCACCTCTGACCATGGCAGTTTGTATACACCCATGTATGTTATAGTATAGTCTGAGGCAGCTATATCTCTTCCCAAGGCGAGAGTCCAGGGGTATAGATAAACCCAGGAGTACAGTTATTATCACAGGGAAGATGACTGATTGAGTGGTAGGGCAACGGAGATGAGGGAGGAGAAAACTGAATGATCAAATGGGCCACCATCTGTGTAACTGAGTAACAAATGTGAAGGTAACATTATGTAGGACAGCATCCAGAGCTAATTCCCTTCTATGTTCTCTATAATTTTGTATTTCCTCAATCATTTTTGTATTAACAGAAGTGAAGATAACTTTATATTATACAGCATACAGCATCCAGTGCTAATTCCCTACTATCTTCTCTATAATTTGGTATTTCCTTTAATGTTTATGTGTTAATTAATGAGAAGATAACATTATGTAATACAGCATCCAGTGCTAATTCCCTACTATAATCTGTGTAATTTTGTATTTTTGGTATTGTTTATGGCTTATTCTGGTTCATATGTCTCCATTCTTTTGTCTTGAAAATAAAAAAAAAGTGGGTAAAAGATGGAAACAGATTCACAGAAGTTAACATATGAATGGCCATACTGAGCAATATGAAGAGATGTTCAACATTATTAGTTGTCTTGGTTACTTTTTTCTCGTTGCTGGGACAAAATACCCAACGCCCAAAATGAAGGAAGGAAAGGTTTATTTAGCTTACAGTTTTTGGAGGTTTCAGTCCGTATTTGGCTGGTTCTGAGGCACAGTGGCACATGGCAGACAGCAACAGTTCATGGCGGCAGTACACAGCAAAGCAACAAGCGCAAGAAGGGAGGACTGGCAGCCAACAGCCTCTTTCTCTCCTTTACATATACAAACTATCTGCCCTAGAGCGAGTACAGCTCTCACACCCATAATCCCAGCATTGGATCATGGATCAGTCAGAAACTCTAAAAGTCACCCTATAACTGCATGAGGATTTGGGGGGACATGCAGACACAAACCATAACATTAGTCATCATGAAAGTATCACAGTGAAGACAATGAGAAACTACTACATACTTTAGGTTAAATTTAAAAGACTGATAATACCAAGTGTTGATGAGGAGTTGGGGGTGTCTGGGACACTCAAATTATGTTGGTGGAAATGTAAAATACTGTTGTATACATTGGAAAACAGTTTTCTTTTCTTTTTTTTTCTTTCTTTTCTTTTCTTTTTTTGGTACTAGGAGTTGAAATCATGACCTCATGCTTGCCAGGCAGGTACTGTGCTGCTGAGCAATATTCCTGGCCCAAACAGTTTTCTTACAAAATCAAACATAAATTTATTAGGTTCAACAAATCACCAAAAAAAAAATCTATAGGCTGAATGCTTATACCCCCCATTCATACTTTGAAATTTAATGAAATGAGGTTTAAAGCATGGGGTATGTCTTGATGACACCAAGATAAAATCATTCTTCTTAAATCCAGACAAATTAGAGTCTGGAACTTACATAGGGGGAGTGTTTATGCCTTACTGGATGAAGTATTTTCTCAAGGCCTGTATAACTTGGGCATGGTGAAACATACCTGTAATCCTAGCAGTATAGAAGACTAAGGCAGGAAGGTTGCAAGTTCTAGCTTGGCCTAGACAATGTAGAAAGACCTTGTCTCAAAAAAATTTCTTTTTTTTGTTTTTGCTTTTGTTTTTGTCTTTTTGAGACAGGGTCTTGCTATACAGTTCAGGCTGGCCTTGAGCTCACTTCATAGCCCAGGCTGGTCTCGAACTCAGCCTCCCAAGTGCTAGAATTACAGGTGTGCACCACCACACCCAGCAAAAATTTCTTTTAAAAAAGGATTGAGGCCGGGGATATAGCTCAGCGGCATAAGCGCTTGCCTGGCAAGCCTGAGGTCATGAGTTCACTTCTGGGTACTGAAAAAAAAAAGGGGGGATTGAGGATATAGCTCAGTGGAAAGGTCCTGGGTTCAACTCCCAGTACTGCAATAAATAAATAATAAAAAATAAAGGATTGCTATGGTTTGGATAAATACTGTTCCAAGACCCCTGTGTTAAAGGATGGTCCTCAACCCATGACACTGTTGGAGGTAGTGGAAGCTTTAAAAAGTGAGACCTTGTGGGAAGAGGTTAGATTATTGCAGGAGAGCTTTTGAAGGGATCATTCACGCCCCCTGGTGTTGTCTGTCTCTGTCTCTTTGCCTCTCTCTGTCTCTCTTTCCCAGCTCCCTAGAAGTGAGCACCTCCTGCACTGTGTATTTGCTCCCTCTGTTATGCACTGTGCCACTACAGGCCCAAAAGCAACGGAGTCAAGTGACCATGGATTGAAATTTATGAAGTCTTGAACCAAAATAAACCATTCCGCTTTTGAAGCTCATACATCTCAGGTATTTTTCATAGTCACAGAAAGCCAACAACGCAACGCTGAAAAAAGATTTCTTTTCATCACTAGCATGTATGGACAGATTTCTATAACAAAGTTTATCTTTCACATTGTTTAAAACTACAACTATTCAGACAAGATGTTCTGGCTGGGCTGTGGTGGCACATGCCTGGAATTTCAGCCCTTGGGAGGCTGAGGCAAGAGGATCACTGGGAGTTCACGGTTATCTTGGGCTCCAGAGCAAGTTCAAGGCCAGCCTAACTACATAGCTAGACCTTGTCTCAAACAAAACAAAACAAAAACAAAAAAGCAAGCAGGAGCCAGTGAATGGAGGAAGCAAAGCAAAAGAAAGGGCAGCAATTGGCTTTGCCTGTACCCAACCCCATCATAGCTACAGCTCAGTGGATGTGATGACTTCAGGGCCAGTCCACCTGGGGCCCTTGGCCTGCTTGGGTGAGCTGAGTCTCTGCAGTTCCTTGGAGATCTCCAGAAGGGTCTTGCCTTTGGTCTCAGGGAGGAATAAGCCAGTGTAGACGGCCGCACAGACACAGACACCAATGAAAGGAAGATACAGGAACTGGGACAAACTCTCCTGTAGGTTAAAAGAGACCCCATAAGACTGATGTGGCCTCCCTCAGGCCTCAACAGAAGGCCCATGACAGGTCCTGAGGCAGGCCTTCTCCCCTTGGCTCACAGGGACCCTTCCCACAGTGTCAGTCTCCCTGGATGGAGGTCTCCCGCTCATAGTGACAGGGGCAAAACCTGAGGCAGGGCCCCCAAACCTAAGGGGAAGGGCAGACCTACCAGCATGAAGGGGAACCCCAGCCCAACCAGGAAGAGCATGATCCACATGAGCACTCCACAGACCACGTAGGCAGCAGGCCGGGACATCTGATCAAACAGCTCTGTGGCCAGGATCCCTGTCACTCCAGCTGCAAAAGGAAGGGACAGGAAGCGGCCAGCCTGGGTTCTCTGCTCTGCCTGTCCCTCACCTGGGCCTAGTCTGCATGGGGGCCCCAGGGTACTCTCTTCCAACCCAGAAGCCTCAGCACAGGTGGGTCCCAGGGGCTGCAGGTGATATTTCATCTATACTCACCCATCACTCCCCCAGGCACCCCTTACTCAGTCAGTGTTGGGAGGGGCTGAAGCTGCAAATTGCTCCTATGTGTGAGGGCAGGGCAGAGCCAGCGTGCTTAAAGCAGTCAAGCTATCTCAGTCTTGAGAAAAGCATCCTGGACAATTTCAGTCATTAGTTGCTGGGCAACCTTGTGTCTCATGGTACTAACTTTCCGAGAGTATAAACAAACACCCCTACTGGTGTTGTTCAGGTCCTCATGCCCATCTGGTTAAGAGGCCTCCACCTGACCCAGCTCTTGTCTCTTGTCTGTCTTTTCCTCATTCCTACTGCTGTTCCTCCCTGGGGTACCCTGAGAGACCAACAAGTCCCAACAATCCATCAAGGCCTAAAGTCCAGAAGCCCTTGAGCTCACTCACCAGGGCCAATGCCAAAGCTGAGGATGAAGGCAAAGGTGCAGGACATGGCCAGGTAGGGCATCCAGTGGAAGGAGCTCTGCAGCAGACAGGGAGGAGGGTGAGGTGGGAGACAGACCTGGCCCAGCCACTGCCCCAGTCCCCTACCTACCCGCAGGCACAGAGCCACGGTGAAGATGCCCCCCCAGCAGGTCATCATGCTGTACCCTCCTATCAGCAGCACTCGTCTTCCCACCCTGTCAATCACCACACACTACAAAAGAAGGAGCCACTCGGAATGACCCACACACTGGGCAGTGGTTGAGGGACAGGCAACAGGGAGGGGTGTCATTTGGAAGCTGGCAGGAAGGAGCAATGTATGGTTTTAGGAGACTATGACTTTATTAAAGTCCCTGAGGACCCTTGCAGTCACTGACTCAATTTCATGTGAACGGGATTGGGACTGTAGAAGCACCGGGACCTTGAGCACCAACCCCCCTCCCTCTGCAGGGCTGGCGGAGGTTGAGCCCAGACTCACGCTAATGAGAACTGAAACCAGCTCGCAGCTCCCAGTCCCGATGATGGCATACTGGACCTTCTCCTCCGGCACTCGAGCCTCCAGAAATATAGAGGAGGCATAGGTATACACCTGGAAGGGTTGGGTGGAGGAGCAGCTCTGGGATCTTGGCTCCCTTCAACCTCCCATGGCTCCCACCTACCTACTTCATGACCACAGGCCCAAGATGTAGGGCATGGTAGGGCCTCACCGAGTCGTTCCCGCAGAGCTGTAGGGCACTGCCCAGCACCACTAGGCTGGTCATCTGCCTCCGCAGAGTAGGATCTTGGAGCAGCTCCCACGGGCTCCGAGCACGGCGGCCCTGGCAGGCGGCTTGCTCTTCCTCTATCTCCTCCAGCTCCAAGGTCACAACCCTGCCACCTCGAAGCCGCTTCAGGGCTGAGGTGGGGGGAGGGGGTACTGAGTTCCTGTGGCCTCACCCCCTCTTTGGTACCCGAGATTGAGCCCTCCCCTTCTAACCTCAAATCCTTTTCTCCCCCTCCCCCTTCCCTCTGGGCTCCTACTAAATACAAGTGAAACCAAGCTGGGGGCATGGTTCCGTGGTACAGCACTTGCCCAGGTCTTTGTTGTTGTTTTTGGTACTGGGGATCAAACTGAGGACCTTGTGCTTACCAGGCAGGTGTTTGTGCCATTGAGCTATATCCCTGGCCCTGCCCAGCACTGAACACACACACACACACACACACACACACACACACACACACACACAGGAAGCTGTATTGTCAAAAGATCTGCCACTTTGTGAAAACGAGACAGAAACATGGAAACAGTTTCAAATACAAAGATTTCTGTGGCTTCAACTTTCTAAAGGCAGGAAGCAGGCTGGGAAACTTGCTCAGCTACCAAACCCAACGCAGTGCATTTCCAGTGCCCTTGTGAGAAAGTGCCGGGGAAGGCATGGAAAACAGAGTACATCAGAGGACCAGAGTGAGAACCACAGCCTGGAAGCCCCTCCCAGGGGGCAGAGCCAGGACCAAACCAAGGAACAGTCCTATCCCCAAGCGGGGGAGACCTGGCCATGTGTCCCTTCAAGAACTGCTACGGGTTCTTGAGGGCCCCACTGAGGCCACCCATAGCATGGCGTCGGGGTGGAGCCAGGCGGTCTGCTGTGAGCATATGTGCTTTTCCACCTCTGACCATGGCAGTTTGTATACACCCATGTATGTTATAGTATAGTCTGAGGCAGCTCTATCTCTTCCCAAGGCAAGAAGAGTCCAAGGATATAGATAAACCCAGGAGTACAGTTATTATCACAGGGAAGATGACTGATTGAGTGCTAGGGCAATGGAGATGAGGGAGGAGAAAAATTGAATGATCAATTGGGCCATCATCTACGTAACTGAGTAACAAAGGTGAAGGTAACATTATGTAGGACAGCATCCAGAGCTAATTCCCTTCTATGCTTTCTATAATTCTGTATTTCCTCAATCATTTTTGTATTAACAGAAGTGAAGATAACTTCATATTATACAGCATTCAGTGCAAATTCCCTACTATCTTCTCTTTAATGTTTTTGTGTTAACTAATGTGAAGATAACATTTATGTAATACAACATCCAGTGCTAACTCCCTTCTATATACTGTATAATTTTGTCATATGTCTCCATTCTTTTGTCTTTAAAATAAAATTTAAAAAAAAAAAAGGAACTGCTATGGGTCAGGGACTGCTCTGAGCCTTGTGAAGACTTCTTGCTTTTGAAATCAGACATTAATTCTGGCTACCTCATACCACCTGTATGCTGAGTGTGGCAGGGGATGAAGACTTGTCTTTTTAGAACTTAGATCTCTGGGTCATAGAAAAAAGCACCTCTAGACTTAATGTGATCTTAAGATCACAGGACTTTCACCCTGATACCATGACTGGATGAACTCTAAAGAACCCGTGGGTGGGGCCATATCCAGCCCTGGTGTTTGTGCCTAGAGTCCCAGCTACTTAGGAGGTTGAGGTGGGGGAATCATTTGAACTCAGGAGTTTGGGGCCAGCCTGAGTAAACATTAAGACCCCTCAGTCTGAGGAAAAAACTGTGGCTGTGATGGAAAACTGAATGGAAAACAACCATGGGCCTGGGCCTTGCTCCTCCCTAAATCCACCCCCCTCGCCATGGGACAGGATCTGCCATCAGTTTGCCCAGCCTTTGGCTTTGGATCCAGCTGCATGACCCCCTTTGGCCAAAGGAATGTTAATGGGCACAGGGCTAAGGGTTTGGAAAGCGTGTATACAATGAGGTTTGTGTCTTGTGTCTCTGTCATCCCCACACTAAGAACATTCTTCGGATAACCTATTGAACCAAGAGTGACAGGCGTGTGCAGAGCTGAACTTCCCCAGCCCAGGCTAGCCTAGACTGGCCATGATACCTGATGCTCTACGCTGGCCCAGCTGACATCAGCAGAGCTGTACAACAAGCTCAGTAAATGAGTATAAGGTGTAGCAAATGATTGTTTTTTTAAGTCAGAGATTTTTTTCATGTGATTGTTTCTTGGGCATCCTTATTATAGCCATGGTTAACTGATAATACATCATCATTCACGTGGCACTGGCAGGTGATACTTGCACGGCTTGTGTGTGTGGCTATTTTCATGTACCGCCTTAGATTTCCTGAAAGGAAGGACCTGGGTCCGCTCCATCCTCCAGTCCTATGATTTAGGACATCCCCTTGAGAGAGTTTTGAAGGGATGTCTAGACAGATGGTGAAGTTACGACACAGAAAGGACAGCTTTTGCCTGATAAATAAAGCCAAAGAAATGAGGACTCATATGCTCCAGTGAGATGTGCCTCTGGCTCAAGGGTGGCCTAGGGGCCCAAGGGCAGGGACTCACCTGCCACACAAGCCTTGGTGTCTCCACGGTCAATGAGGAGGTAACGTGGGCTCTCGGGGAGCAGGGGCAGGGAGGCGAGCTGGAGCACCCCAGGCACCAGGCAGCTGGCCAGCAGCAGGGGCCAGGCCTGTGGGCCACCTAGGAGTTCCCTGGGGAGGCAGAGGACAGGCCAGTCTAGGTCCTTTTTGGCACAGCCCTGTCTCCCCTCTGCCTTAACCCCTGCCTGCCTACTACCTGCCTGCTCAGTCCCACTGCTGTGCCTCTTCCCATCCAGCTCTCAGTCTGGACATCAAGATCCTTCCCACCCAGCAGGAACCAAGAGAGGGTGGGGGGCCCTACCCACCTCATTCATCCCTAGCATTCCGCTCCCGAGGGGTCTGGGCCCATTTGTTCATTTGACCCTGACCAGGATATGATTCCCCTTAAAAGCCCAAATCTGTCAAGACCTGTTCTTTGCTACCTGTCCTGGGGAAGATGGGACAACGGCAATCCATACTAAAGCATGGGTGGCTTTTTGTGTATCTGCCATATGGAGGAGGGCGGAATTTTGATGGCTTCATGCAAAGAAGCAAAGCCTTCATTTACGTGGTGGGGAGGGGCAAAATTTCAGTGAAGAAAGGCTTTTCACCAGCATCCCTGAAGCCACTCAGTGCATGGGGGAAGAGGAGCCTTACCTGAGTCCAACCACCTGTCCCATCACGATCCCCAGGGCTGTGAAGATGGCTGAGGTCATGGTCACAGCTCCTCGGAGCTCCTTGGGGGCACTCTCCCCCAGGTACATGGGCTGGATGTTCATGCTCACACCTAAAAGCACGCACAGCAGGAGCCCATCAGCTACCAGGAGGCGCCCACACACCTGTGATGCCAGGCTGCCTTCCCCCTCCTGACATGCCACTCACACACCTGCACACTCCCCCATGTACTCTACAGGGCTCCGCTTCACCCCTTGCAGGGCCATCTGGACCTCTAGCTCCACCGCTCAGGACTTCTGGGAGAAGATAAGTCTTTCCCAGGTCAGCTCCCACCCTGGTCCCTCACCACAGCCCCACATGTTCATGGAATGTTTCTAGGTGTGATTGTCTTCATGGCGGTTTGAATGTCAAATGTCCCCAGAGGTCCGTGTTTTAAAGCCTGGTCCCCAGCCCCTTACGGCAGGTTCTTAGGTCATGGAGGAACGGGCTCACAGGGAACTGTGGGGACCCAGTCTCCGCCTCTTTCTCTCTGCCTCCTGGCTCACGAGAGCAGTAGTTTGTTGTACCATGCATGCATGCTACCAGCTGCAGCCCTTGCCAGAAGTCTGAAGCAAAGAAGCCCCTTCATCTTGCACCAGAGCCCCAAACCCGGAGCCAAAATAATCCTTTTCTCTTTCCAGTATTCCCAGTAATACAACAGTATTTCACACTAGTGACACAAAGCTGACTGAAGTCTCTGAGAGGTGGCAGCAGTGGGAGAAGGGTAGGACCCCGCCCTGGACGCCCAGCAGCTGCCACCACTCGCTCAGCAGCTCTTTCATTGAACACTCCAGTTGTAGGTTCGCAGCGCATCCCAGCTCCCCAAGGGACACACCTGGTACCGACAGTTGTGTGATGGTGCCCCACTGCCCACTCCAGATGTAACAAAAGGCAAAAGCGAAGAGGCACAGTACTGGGGCATTCCACTGGAGGGAATGCAGCTCCACCCCACCCCCACCCCTGCCTCAGAGTCTCCCGTCAATGTGAGCCCTGAGGTAGGAGATAGACCGAGGACAAATACACAGCAGGAAGCCAGGAGGCAAAGAATCAAGAAACCAGACAGAGTAAGAACAATTATGTCAAAATATCAGAAAACTAATGGAAGCTGCGCCTGGTGGCACACCTGTAATCCCAGCACTCAGGAGGCTGAGGCAGGAGGATTGCAGCAAGTTTAAGGCATCCTGGGATACATAATGAGTTCAAGTGAGACCTTGGCTCCAAAATAAATAAATAAATAGAATTGTAAAAGTAAAAATAAATAAACTTCACCTATCCTACTCCCCAAGACCCCATGGGCATGCACAAAACCAAAAGTACGAGCCCCCCAGCCTCATCTGCATTACAGTGTGACACCTCTCAGTAGGGGTTTGGATGCCATGACACTGTCTTCTAAAAACCTTCTGTGGTCAGAAACTTCCCTTCTCATGCATGGGCTGAGTCAGGTAGCCCATTGGACCATGACTCTGGTCAAGCCCCAGGTACAGATCTTCCCATAATCTTAGGACATTAAGACACCCAACAGCAGCCCCTCTGGGGCTGGCCTGCTCCCACCCCATGGAGTGTGCTTGGCTTCTTTCACTTTCAATAAGTCTTACTGTTTTGCTCCTTTTGAATGTCCTGCTCAACTCTTTGTCTAGGATACCAAGCACCTGGAAACAACTCCCCCAAGACCCTCTGTCCAGTAACAGCCCACCTCTCCACACAGTGGGCTTCGGCAGAGAGAGCAGCAAGGAAGGCAGGCGTGTGGCCGGAGTCTCAGGATACCCTGCTATTCCTTTCTTTCCGGGGTACACTGGCCACAGCAGCAAAGTCTGACTGGTTCTTTGCCCCTAATGTGTGTGCTGTTCTTAGGGACTCACTTTCCATGCACAGAATGTGGGAAAAATGGTGCATGACTTCTGCAATTGGGACATAAAAAGCCCTACGACACTCGCCCCACACACACATATACAGACAGTCACTCTGGAGAAAGCCAATGGCCAAGCTGAGAGGACACTGAGGCAGCCCATGGAGAGACCCAGCTTAGACATGGGAGAGCCTCCCTGGAAGCAGACCTTCCAGGCCCAGGCAAGCCTTCAGGTGGGAGCAGGCCTGGCTCACAGCTGGAGCCCAACCTGAAGCCAGAACCACCCAGCTAAGGCATTTCCTGGTTCCTGACCCACAGAAACTGCAGTTTGTAAATGCTGGTTGTTTCAAGCCAGTACATTTGGAGATATCCATTTCACAGGAAAAGGTAACTAATGTAGACATCAGCGCCTGGCTGAATAAACAGTAGACAGTCAAGATATGACTTGCTGATTGGAGCCCCTAAAAGCTCAGATAAATATACTCAAAATTCTGCTCTCACATGACAAGCCCCAGGAACTGAGGAATCCTTAACATGCTATTCTGTCTCTGCAGGAAAGACCAAAGAACTAAGTCAATGAATAAAGAGAAGGAAAGAAAGATGGAAGGAAATAAGGAAGGAGGAAAGGAAGGAAGGTGGGAGAGAGGAAGGAGGGAAGGGAGGGAGAAAGGAAGGGGCATTAATGAATGACCAGAAATAAAGGGCAGGATGAGACACCTCCTCACCCCATACCTGCACTGACTCCCACGAGCAGTCTTCCCAGCATGACCATCTCAAAGGAGCCTGCTTTGTGGCTAAATCCAAACAGGGTCGCTGCCACCACTACAAAGACGTTATTCAGCAGGAGGGACTTCTTCCTTGGAGGGAGTGGAAACAGGGAAGAGAGGCTGTGGCTCGGTTCAGAGGGACCATCTCCAGGGACCCCTGGGCAATTCTAATGAGCCCTGATCAACACAAACGGGGGTGTGTGGGGGTGTGGGGGTGGGGGGTGTGTGGGTGTGTGTGTGTGTGTGTGTGTATGAGAGAGAGATACAGACAGAGACAGAACTGTTTCAGGAATAAGCTATATGAACTGAAATGACCACAAGCTGTTGTATCTGGGCTCACACGCGGTAGAGCTTGAGGCGCATCTCTTATTCCTACCCCAACCTATCCACAAATTACTCTTTCTGCCTGCTGCAGCAGCTCGGAATGACAGCATTCACATTTTATGGCTTTCTGGTTGAGATTAAGTGTTGCTGAAAGAAAAAATATGTAACTTCTCAGATAGATTTATTTCATTTATGTTTACTTCTCAGATTTAATAGAATCCTACAGAGGAAAAACAGATGAAGCAAGTGATGTGTAAAGAGCCAAGCACAGATCCTTCACAACATACAGCCACTCCCCAGAACCTTCAGGATGGTCAAATGCCCAGCACCTTAAAGTCAACAGCACCTCAGTGATAGGATTCGAGCCACATCTTAGGTCTCCCCCATCTAGAGGATGATTACAGATTATCTGGTGCATAACAAACTGGACCTGGTGATAAGGCCAATGGTAACTAATAGTTACAGTTGTAAGACTATATGATTTCCTTACTGGAATTAATAAATGCCATTAATAATTAATAGTAATAATTAAATACTTGGCCCTGGGGTGAATGCATTTGTTTCATTTCTTTTTCTTTCTCTTTTTTTCTTTTTTTCATCTTTTTGAGACAGGGTCTCCCTATGCAGTTCAGGCTGGCCTTGTGCTCACTTCATAGCCCAGGATGGTCTTCAACTCACAATGATTCTCCTGCCTCAGCCTCGCAGTGCTGAGATTACAAGCGTGTGCCACCACACCCAGTTCCATTTCAATACACAGACAACACTAGAAACATTTAGCTTTCACCTGGCAGGGACAGTAATACACTTTACCTTTTTTTTCCAATAAAACTTTATTTTCAAAAAACAGGTAGGGTTTTGTTTTGCTTTGTTTTTGAGACAAGGTCTCGCTTTGTAGTGCAGGCTGGCTTTGAACTCACTAAGTAACCCATACTGGCCTCAAATTCACAGCAATCCTCCTTTCTCAGCTTCCCGAGTGCTGGGATTACAGGTGAGCACCTCCAGGTAGGTGTTTGATTTGGCTTGCAGTCAATAACTGGCCAATCCCTGCTCTACTGTATTTTTTTATTGGTACACGTTAGATATACATAATGATCACGTTCATCATACGGAATTTCTACCCGTATGTGATATATCTTGCTGCTTCTTTTTTTCCTGTCCCCTCCCCTCCCTCCAAGCCTTCTTTCCCTCCTTCACAGAAGTTTCGTCTCCATTTTTTCCTTCTTTTCTCTTTTTTCTTGTCCCTTCCTCCCCGCTCCACTTCCTTGTTCCCCTTCTTATTTGAACATTTTTTTCCATTTTCCAATATTCTTTATACATTTTGGTCCCTATTTACACCTCTGGTTTCTCACACCAGAGACACTGTGGTATTTAAACATGTGCATCTGATTTATTTCACCTAAGAATGTTCTGAAAGTGCATACATTTCCCTAGAAATGTCTCAGGCTTATTCTTCTTTATGGCAGAGTAGTACTCCACCCATGGCATAAAAAAAAATCCACAGCTTCTTTATGCATTCATCAGTTGATAGGCATTTGGGCTGCTTCCAAGATTTAGCTATTACAAATTGTGTCACTATAAACATAGATATGCATATATCACTGTGGTATGATGCTTTTAATTCTTTTGGGAAGATAGCAAAAAGGGGACTAGCTAAGGCAAATGGAACCTCTAGTTTTAGTTTTTGAGGAATCTCCACATTGATTTCCACAGTGATTGCACTGGTCTGCACTCTCACCAGCAGTGGAAAGGGTTCTTTTTCCCCCCAGCCTCGCTACCATTTGTTATTGATTGATTTCTTGATTATGGCCATTTTTTTCTAGAATGACATGGAACCTCAGTAATGTTTTAATTTGCATCTCTTGAATGACCAGTATTGTTGAACATTTTTTAATATATTTATTTGCCATTTCTATTTCTTCATCTGGGAAGCATCTATTCATTAAAGATGCTAATTTTTGGACTGGATCTTTAAATTTGGGGGGATCTGATATTTTAGCTCTTTATATATTCTAGATAGTAGTCCTTTGTCCGAGGAACAGCTAGCAAAAATTTTTTCCACACTCTGGGTTGTCTCTTCACTTTGTTGGTGGTTTCTTTTGCTGGGAAAAAGCTTTTTAATTAGATGAGATCCCAGCCAGGTGTGGTGGCACATGCCTGTAATCCCAGGACTTGGAAAGCTGAGGCCCTTGGGTTGCCATTAGTTGGAGGCCAGCCTGGGCTACATAAGTAAGTTCAATACCAGTCTGCACTACACAGTGAGACCCTGTCTCAAAGAGAAAGGGAGAGAGAGAGAGATCCAAGTTGTTGATTCATTGTAATATTTCCTGTGGGATTGGAGTTTTGTTCATAAAGTCCTTGCCTACACCAGTGTTTTCAAGAGTTCCACCTATTCTAACTTCCAGCATATTTAGTGTTTCTTAATATTTAGGTATTTGATCCATTTTTAGTTTAGTTTATCTCATGGTGAAAAATATGGGTCTAGTTTTAATCTTCAGCATGTGGAAAGCCAGTTCTGCCAACACCATTTATTAAAGAGGCTATCTTTCTTCCAGTGAAGGTATTTGGCTCCTTTGTCAAAGATAACGTGGATGGGTTTGTTTGGAGTTATTTCTGCAATTTCTAATTTGTTTCATTGATCCTTGGGTTTTTTTTCTTGCCAGTATTATGCTGTTTTTATCACAGTAGCTTGGTAGTATATTTTAAGTCAGGCATTGTAATGCCCCGGCCTTGCTTTTGTTGCCCAGAATTGTTTTTGATATTCTAAGTCTCTTCTTGTTCCAAATAAATTTTAGGTTTGTTTTCTCTAATTCTTTTTTTTTGGTACTGGGAATCAAACTCAGGACCTTGTGCTTGCCAGGGGGGCACTTATGCCACTGAGTTATATTCCCATCCCCCAGTTTTCTCTAATTCTGTGAGATATGCCATTGATATTTTGACTGGGATTGCATTAAATCTGTATAACAATTTTGGTAGTATGGCCACTTTCACTACATTGGTTCTCCCTACCCAAGAACAAAGGATATCTTGGGCTGGGGATATAGCTCAGTGGAATAAGCGCCTGCCTAGCAAGTGCAGGGTCCTGAGTTCGATCCCCAGTACTGCCAAAAACAAAGGATATCTTTCCATTTTCTCATATCCTTTTTGATCTGTTTTTTCAGAGTACTATAGTTTTCTACGTAAAGGTCTTTTACTTTCCGTAGATCAATTCCTAGGTATTTCATTTTTTGGAAGCTACTGTGAAAGTTGTTTGGCTGTCTCTTTACTCTGTTGGTGGTTTCTCTTGCTGTGCAAAAGCTTTTTAATAAGATGATATTCCAGTTGTTAATTCTTTGTGGTAGTTCCTGTGTGATCA
Source organism: Dinomys branickii (assembly GCA_004027595.1). Lineage (NCBI taxonomy): Eukaryota > Metazoa > Chordata > Mammalia > Rodentia > Dinomyidae > Dinomys > Dinomys branickii. The sequence goes on from PVLD010004004.1 coordinate 25,929, forward strand.
AGGTTTTATTCACAGAGTCTTTGCCTACACCACTGTCTTCAAGAGTTTTACCTATTCTGTTTTCCAATGTGTATGTTTTAGTATTTAGATCTTTAATCCATTTCAAATTTAGTTTAGTGCATGGTGAAAGGTATGGGTCCAATTTTAATCTTTGGCATGTATAGAGCCAGTTTTTCTAGCACCATTTATTAAAGAGGCTGTCTTTCTTCCAGTGAAAGTGTTTGGCATCTTTGCCAGAGATAAGGTGGCTTAGTATGTCTGGAGTTGTTTTTGCATCTTTTAACCTGTTCCACTGATGTTTGGGCCTGGGTTTTTCCCCAATACCATGCTGTTTTTATCACAGTAGCTTTATGGTATAATTTCAAGTCAGGGATTGTGATGCCACCTGTCTAGCCTTTGTTGCCTAAAATTGCCTTTGCTATTCTGGGTCTCTTCTGGTTCCATATGAATTTTAGGGTTGTTTTCTCTAATTCTGTGAGATATGCTATTGGAATTTTTATTGGAATTGCATTAAATATGTATTACAGTTTTGGCAGTATGGCCATTCTCACTATACTGGTTCTTCCTACCCAAAAGCAAGGGACACCTTTCCATTTTCTGATGTCCTCCTCAATCTCTTCTTCAGAGTACTGTAGTTTTCAATGTAGAGGTCTTTTACATCCTTCATTAGATTGATTCCTAGGTATTTCTTTCTTTTTTTTTTTGATGCTATTGTGAATGGTGTTGTTTCCCTAATTTCTGCCTCAGTGAGTTTGTCATTCATGTACAGGAATGCTATTGATTTTTGAGTGTTGACTTTGTATCCAACAATGCTACTGAATTTGGTTATTATATCCAGAAATCTTTTGGTGGAGTCTTTGGTGTCTTCTTTGTAGAGTATATGTCATTTGTAAATAATGGTAATTTAATATCTCCCTCTCCTGTCTTTATTCCTTTTATTTTTTCTCTTGTCTTGTTACTCTGGCTAATGTTTCCATAACTATATTGAATAAGAGTAGTGATAGTGGATATCCTTGTTTTGTTCTTGATTTTAGAGTGAAAGCTTTCAGGTTTTGTCCATTTAGTATGATGCTGGTGATGGGTTTGTCATAGATGACATTTATCAGATGGAGATAAAGACCATGTATTCCAGTTTTCTGCAAGGTGTTTATCGTGCATCTATTGAAATGATCATTCCTAGCACTCAGGAGGCTGAGGCAGAAGGACTGCTGTGAGTTTAAGGTCAGCTACATAGAGTTGAAGGCCAGCCTGGACTATGTAGTGTGACCCTATCTCAAAAAAAAAAAAAGAGAAAGAGAGATGATCATGTGGGTTTTAGCCTTGGCTCCATTAATATGGTATATTACTTTTCTCTTTTTCTGTTTTTTTTTGTTTTGTTTTTGAGACAGGGTCTCACTTTGCAGTTCAGGCTGAACTTGACTCACTATGTAGCTGGGGCTGGCCTCAAACTCACAGTGATCCTCTTGCTTCAGCCTCCTGAGTGCTAGGATTACAGTCATTAGCCACCATGCCCTGCTAACATTTATTGATTTGCATATGTTGAACCATCCCTGCATCCCAGGGATAAATCCTACTGGGTCATGGTATATAATCTTGATGATTTGCTGTATTCTGTTTGCCAGTATCATATTGAGGATTTTTGTGTCTATATTCATTAGTCAGATTGGTCTGCAGTTCTCTTTTTTGGTTGGGTCCTTCTCTGGTTTTGGTATCAGGGTGATGCTTGCTTTCAGGAATGAATTTGGGAGTACTGCTTCCCCTTCATTAAAAAACTTGCATTAAAAGTTTGAGGAGTGGCAGTATCAGGCCTTCCCTAAATTTTTTGTAGCATTCAGCAGTGAATCCATCAGGGCCTGGGCTTTTCCTTGTCAGTAGGTTTTAAATTACAACTTCGATTTCATTGATTGATACTAATTTATTTAGAATTTTTATCTTCTTGATTTGGCTTCAGTAATTGATGAATTTCTATCTAGGAATATGTCCATTTTTTTGTGGTTTTTTAATCTTACTAAAATACAGGTTCTCAAAGTAGGTATTGATAATCTTCTGGATTTCTGCAAGACCTGTTTGATTTCACCCTTTTCATTCCCAACTGCATGGATTTGAGTCTTCCTTTTTCTGTTAAGTTTGGCTAAGGGTTGGTCCATTTTATTTAATCTTTCAAAGAAACAACTCTTTGATACATTGATTCTTTGTATTGTTTTCCTTGTCTCCTTTCCACTCAGTTCTGCTCTGATCTTTATAATTTCCTCCCTCAAACAAGCTTTGGGCTTGACTAGCTCTTCTTTTTCTAGAAGTTTGAGGTTCAACATTAGGTTGTTTATTTGAGCTCACTCTGTTTGCCTGATATGAGAATTCACTGCTATAAATTTTCCTGAGCTGGGAACATAGCTTAGTGGTACAGCACCTACCTGGCAAGCGCAACATCCTGAGTTCAATTCCTGGTTCAAAAACAAAACAACCTAAAATTAAAAAAACAAAACAAAACAAAACAAAACAAAACAACCCCCCCTCAAAAAAATCTTCATAGGACCACTTTTATTGTATCCCACAAATTCTGGTATGTTTTACTAACATAATCATTTAATTGTAGAAACTTTAATTTCTTCTTTAATTTCATGTGTGACCCACTGGTTGTTCAGGAGGGTGTTATTTAATTTCCCTGGGTTTATGAAGTTTATGTGGGTTTTTTTTGCCATTGGTTTCTAATTTCCCTGCACTATGATCTGATAATACGCATGAGGTAATTCTAATTCCTTTGCCTTTACTTAAGCAGGTCCTATGAGCTAGTATGTGGTCTGGTTTTGGAGAATGTCCCGTGTGTAGCTGAGAAGAATGTACATTCTGATGTTGTGGGGTGGAACACTCTGTAGACATCTACCAGGTCTATTTGTTCAAAAATGTGGTTCAGTTCTGGTATTTGTTTGCTGATTTTTTGTCTCATTGATCTGTCTATTTGTGACGGTGGGTACTGAGGTTACCTGTTACAGTTGTACTAGTGTTTATTTGATTTTTCATGCCCATTGGTATTTGTTTTATATAGTTGGGCGCGCTGGCATTCAGTGCATCTATATTTATGATTCTTATTGTGTCTTCTTGAATTCTCCTCCTCCTCCTCCTCTTTTTTTTTTTTTAAGACAAGGTCTCACTGTGTCATTTAGGCTGGCCCCAAACTTGCGGCAATCCTCCTCTCTCAGCCACCCAATGCTGAGGTTACAGGTGTGCGCCACCACGCCCAGCCTCATGTCCTTCTGGAGGCTTTTAAGCACTTCCTTCCATTCTATGAGCTACCTCAGTGTCCTTCCAGTTATTACATTTTTTAATTAGGTTAGTTCAAGTCAGATTCTCTTTGTTTGCAACCTAAGAACAACATCAGCACCAGATGTGGTGGCTCCTGCCTGTAATCCCTCTGGAATTCTGAGGCAGGAACCTCTACAAAATTGAGCCCAGCCTGGGCAACACAGTCACTTAGTGAGACTGTGTCTCAAAATACAAAATAAAAAGGGCTGAGGATGCAGCTCAGTGTTAAGGCTCTGTGCTCAATCCCAAGTACTGGGGGGCGGGGAACTACATTAGTGGGGAAATGAGGCCTGGGAGAAAATTCACTTAAGATCAAATAACAGCTGGGCATAGTGGCATACACCTGCAATCTCAGCACTTTGGAGGCTGAGGCAGGAGGACTGCTGCAAGTTCAAGGCCAGCCTGAGCTACATAGTGAGTTCAAAGTCAGCTTGTACTACATGTCTTAAAAAAAAAAAAAAAGAAAGAAAGGAAAGGAGAAAGGAGAAAGGAGAAAGGAGAAAGGAAAGGAGATCTAATAGCACCTACTCTCAGACATAGAACCAGAAACCAGGAGTCTTCCCTCCCTCGTTGCAATTATGTCCTCTCAGGGCAGAACTCTTTCCTCTACCAAGCCTCTATGAAAATGTGACTCTCAAGGTCAAGCTGCAGGTAGCATAAAAGGCTTGCTGAGAAGCTAATCTCGACTGATCCAGAGTCTCGGCCATCCTCCTTCTCCCACAGTCCTCAGCCTGTAGACTGTGATGCTCCCCGCCAAAAGTCATTCAGGGGGCACACAGAGGCACTTACCTTCCCAGGTTGATGGCCATGGGCCCCGCAAGGAGTGCTCCACACAGGCCCCCCAGGGGGAAAAGAGACACGATGAGGGACCACACGAGCAGTATCAGGTGGTCAGCAAGTGGCCCTCCTGTACGCGCCTGCCACGTTTCATTGGTGAATTTCTGAATGTGCTGTGGACAGAGATTCCGGTTAGCTCCCTCTGGATACGGGTACAGAGGAACAGCACCCCCAGGCTGTGTGCCACTGCAGAGCAGACCCAAGTGTCCTGAGCAATACCGCTCCCAGGGGGCAGGAGGAAACCCACCTGACCTCCCATGTGCTGCTTTCCTTCACATTCCGTGTCTCTGTAGCCTAGAGCTGGATCTCTCTATTTCCCTCTCTGGGATTACACTATTTCTCTACGCTCACACAACACTGCTCTCAGCATAGGTGTGTGGGTTTTTTCTACACTGAGTATTTCTCCAGTTCTCTGGACACCAGCTAGATGTACTATAATCTAATACAATTCTGACACTATCTGAAGTTAGCATCAAATTCTACAAGTCAAAGAGCTCAGTCCCACAAGACTGGCCCCTCTTCAGATGAAAATTGCAAATCCAGGCCCCCTGTATTCTATGGACCAGCTATAAAATGGGGTTTTTACAATCCCTCCCTCAGGTTCAATAGCTTGCTTGAATAGCTCACAAACTTCAAAAAGGCAGTTTCCTTACATTTACTACTTTATTATGAAGGCTAAAAATCAGAAAGAATCAGATGGTAAAGTTGCAATGTTTTGTGGGGAGTGTGTGGAGCTTCTGTTTCCTCTCAGGGCACTCCTTCTTCCCAGCACCTCAATGTAGTCACAGGGCTGAAATTCATATTTCATCATTCATCAGTTTTTATAGAAGCCAGTCATGGTGGCACATGCCTATAAATCCCAGCACTTGAGAGGCTGAGGCAGGAGGATTGCCATGAGTTCGGGACCACAGTGAATTCAAGGCCAGCCTGTGCTACAAGTGGAGACCTTGTCTCAAAAAAAATTTTTTTTTCATAGAGTTTAAGCTTTAGGTTTCTCCCCTTCCCAGAGGTGAGGAATGGGGATTAAAAAGTTCTAATCCTCTAATCACTGGGGCTTTCTGCTGACCTATCTGAAGCTATCTAGGGGCCCCATCCAAAGTCATGCCATTAGAATAAACAGGTATGATCGAAAAGGGCTCATTCCAAAAATAAAAAATAAAACATGCTCCTATTACTCTGGAAATTCCAAGGGTTTTAGCACAATCCCAGGAACCAGTGACAAAGACCAATTTAATTCTAATTATACTACATGCTCCAGGCCCATTGTCCCACATTCCCACTCTGCCTTGCCCAGCAAGGCACCCAGGCAGCACAGGTCACTGGGTGTTATGGTTTGTATCTAGTTGCCCCCCCCCAAAGCCTCAAGCAGCCATAGGGGGGGATTTTTGGAGGTGGTTGGATCTGGGAAGTGTGATGCTGGGATCAAGGTGTGATGGTAGGATTAAGGGCACATGATTACCAAATTAGTCCACTGACTTGTTTAGCATAGTTCTGGCCGTGGCTAATGAGAAGCCCCAATTTCAGCATGGTTAGCACCACTCAAAAGACTGGATGGGATATAAAGGCAGAGCCAGCTTGCTGCTGCCACTGCTGCTTGCTGCTGTGCTGTCTCCTGCCTGCTTGCCATGGACTATTTTTCCTCAGTGATGCTCCTCTACCACGCCACCCTGCTTTGGAGCCAACCAACTACAGACCGAAACCTCTACAAACTGTGAGCGGAAACAAACTTTCCTCCTTTAACTTCGGGGGTCTGGTATTTTGTCGCAACAATGAGAAAAGTAACAAAGACACTGGGTTCCCTTGCTAACTGGTTTTCAGCTGGACTTTGCCAATGGTGAGCTCCACCAGGACCTTAGAGGAGTCACAGAGGAGCGGAAGAGTTCCACGTGGTCCTCTCCCTGTGAAGTCACCTCAGGCTGGCTGCACCCCTTGGCCAATGGTCACTGCTTCTCATGAAGAGACCCGTGCAATATGGCTTATTCCTTCTGGTTTTGGTCAAAGTGCCTCCCAGTTGTCTCTTTCTGGGGGAGAGGTGCTGAGACAGCGGCGCTACTAAATCTGCCTTACTGCACCTTCCCTCGCTGTGTGTGTTCCCTGCTCCCCACTCAGTCACCCTTTGTGAATCGCCTTTGTGGTATCCAAACCCACTTGACTTATCCCGAGTGAGCCATGTGTGTTCTTGGAACTCTGACTGTGGTATGCCTCAAAAATAGTTATCCCCTGTACCTATGGATTGAACCAAGAGCCGATCAAAAATACTCAGGGAAAAAGCTCTATCTGTACTGAACACCACCAGACATCTTTCTCATCATTATTCCTGAAGTAATATAATAACTATCTACATGGCATTTTTTTGCCTTTTATTTTGAGACAAGTTCTCACTATGCAGTTCAGGCTGGCCCTGAGCTCACTTTGTAGCCCAGGCTGGTCTTGAACTCACAACAATCCTCCTGCCTCAGCCTCCCGAGTGCTGGGATTACAGGCATGCACCACCATTCCTGGCTTTACATGGCATTTACATTGTATAAAGTATTATATATAAGTAATACAGAGAATATTTAAAGTCTACAGGAGAATATAGGTAGGTCATATGCAAATGATACACAATTTTATGTAAGAAACTTGAGTATCCATAGGTTTTGGTATCCACAGGATATCCCAGAACCCATCTCACATGGTACCAAACTAGGTATGCATAACTTTGATTGCTGTAAACGCTGGGAATTAGGTCCAGAGAGGCGAAACAATTCATCTATGGCCTCAGCCACAGGTCTAGGTTGCACCCAGCTAGCTCAGATTCCATACAGCCTCAGCTTCCAGACAACATCAAGGGAGCAAATGGAAGCCAGGTGGTTGGGAAAGTCTACATGATAAAACCACGGGGACACCTTATCCTTGGCTGGGGATGGCATACCTGTCTTAGGCCTCCCAACAGTACAGAAGGGAGACCAGTAGGTTCAGGTGTTGGCCAGTTCTCCCCACCCTGGCTAGCTCCAAGTTATGGATGCCACATCCCTCCTTGGAGAGGAACTGTCAGAGGAGTTGGACAAGGGCCAGGCTCCCTTGATCTTGACCTTTGACCCCTCAGGACTGGCCATTAAAAAAAGATTCGTTACTTAATGAAATCCAGGCTGTTCTGGGCTCTTTTTCAAGTAGGCCTCAACTTTTGATCTTCTGTGTTCATTTGCAATCTCCCATTTTAGTAAGAATACTATGTCAAAGGACAAGTAAATTAAAATACTTTAGTTTAATTAGCCAGACATGATGATGACACATACTTGTAATCCCAGCTCTTGGGAGGCTGAGGCAGGAGGATCACTGTGGATTTAAAGTCGGCCTGGGCTACCTAGTGAAACCCAGTCTAGAAAAAAAAATGTTTAACAAGCTTAATTGGCTTTATTTTCCATCCTAGAATCAGGCAACACTTCATTCCATAAAATAGAGAGTTCTGATGGTACAAGCCAAAGAAGTTGGTTTTACAGAAAGAAGTGCTCAAACAAAGCAGAGACAGAAACAAGAATTTGTCATTTTACAGTAATTTTCATTGTAAGGTAGGGAGAGAAAGAACAGTAGGAAAATAACTGACTGGTTAACATCAGCTTATTTTTGGTTTCTTCATTTATATTAGGATGAAAACAGAGAGATCTTTGCTATCACGCCAAGTGAAACTCGGTCTTTTGGGAAACTTGGCTGTTTCTCTCTAATCTTGATTTCAGAAGGTCAAATCATTGGCTTCGTTTCAGCTTGATGATATGGAGCTTTAGCGAGGGTGACTCCAGTTTGATTCTTAGCAAGGAACTTAGTTCAAAACAGTGGCCTCCTGTAATTTCTATCTAACACTTGCTGAGTTGGTTCAGCTAGAATCCCCCATCCTTTGCATCTGGTCATGCTCAGTACCCGATCGTGTTCCTCACCCTTGTCATGGGGTCACCTTGTGTAACCACGGCCTAACTCAGTGTCATTCATTCACTCTTTCTTAATAGAGTATTTTTTCTTTAACATCATTCAGCGGGGGAAGGGGAGCTGTCAAATCCAAGAAAGCATGTTTTTAAGGACTGGAGATGGCCATCTGGAGGCAAGGTTGATTGTCTCTGCCATGGAGGGACCCCTCCGCAGTTGTGAGCCTACACTTGAGTGGGCTTGGCGAAGGAAATGAATACGCCTTCACAGAATCAATGGGCTTGGTGAATGGAATTCAAATGCTTGATGAATGGAATGAGCACAGAAACCAGTGCAGCCAGCTCTTATCTCTCTTTCTAAGCCTTTTCATCCTCCCTTTCTCTATAGGGCTGGGGTGCCATCGTTCTTTCTGCCCAGAATACATTCTCATATGTCTTCTGGTTACAAACTGTTCTAGCCAGGCGTGGTGCTGCACATTTGTAATCCCAGCACTCAAGGCTGAAGCAGGAGGACTGCCTTGAGTTGGAGGCCAGCTTGGGCTACATAGTGAGTTCAAGGCCAGCCTGAACTACAAGGGAGATCCCATCTCAAACAAAACAAAACAAAGACAAATAAGGAGTTCTTTGAGGAAGTTCTCCCAGGTTGTCAATTACAGCCCTTAACCACCATACAAGTGACCATTGTCATCACTGGGGAAGGATGCAGTGCTCTCTTTCAACCTGCAGAATGTGGAACGGCGGAGACGGACATGGAGAAAGCACTACTAAGAAGATGCTGAGCTGAAGCTTCAGCGTGGACAGCTGCTGGCCCCCACCCAGTCCCCGCTGAGACAGCCACAGTGAACACAGAAGGTACATACCCAGGTTGGGGCATTGATGATGGAGAGGTTGTAGCCAAACTGAAAAGTTCCACCAATGCCAGCTGCACAGATGGTCAGGAGCAGGACGCAGCCCTGACTCTGAGAAGACAGGGGAGCGCACAGGGTAACCAATAACGACCTCCACCTCCCTCCCCGGGACAGATCTACTAATCACAGCACTGCGATTTATTTGAGCCAGGCAATAGGATCTCCTTTTCCAGATAAGGAAAGTGAGGCACACGGGGCGGGGTTACTCGTATCACACAGCCAGCAGATGGCTGGGGAACCCAAGCCTTCTGTTCTGAGTACAGGCTGTGCCTCCACTGTCACCACACCCTCCCTCTGCCAGCACATTCCCGAGTACAGAGCCGCTGCGGGGATGCCCCTGGGCATGTCTGCTGTGGTTCAGCGGAGCCCCCAGTGTGGAGTACAGCTCTGCCCCCGTGTCCCAGTGACTTTCCCCAGGGAAACATTCTCCAACAGAGTGGCTTGGCTCCAGGCATCTGGACTAAGCCTCAACTTACCTCCTGTCAGCTGGTTCTGAATGATGCTAAGAGAAAGGGACACACTGTCTTGCATCAGTTAAATACTGAGTGCTTGTCCTGGCCAGGACAGGAGCTGGGGGACATTTGGTGAGATACTGTGCTAGGGAGGGAGAAGCACAGGCTCTGAGGGCAGGGGCCTGCGGATCTCCTTGCCCTAGGTCTAGAAGTGGATCGATGATACAAGCCTTGCTTGTCTGTAATTCCCATTGGGTCTAACTAACTGCATCCTATGCCAGAAGCGATGGGAGGAGGCCACGCAGGAACTCGGGAATCTGAGTGCACTTGGGCTGTGTGGCAGCTCTGAGGGAGTTGCATGGAGGTGTGTGCTGCCCCCAGAACAGCTCATCTGGAGAAAGCAGCAAGGGATAGAATGATGACAGACCAGCCTATATGGCAGGAGATGCCCACAGGTTTCCAAGGCTATAGGAAATTGTTCAATTTAATGACACCGTCCATGTCTATTGCCTAGGACCATGCTTGATCAGGATGAGTGTTCAAACATCACCATGGTGAATAATTATTCAGTGAACAGATGTTTGGTGACTCGCTTATTTTTGCTGTGCTGGGGATCAAACCCAAGACCTCACACATGGTAGGCAAGTGCTTAATCCCCAGCCCCTAGTGAACAGCTATTGATTACCCCCCTATGACTGGTAATAAATCTACTACCATTTAGATGGTGGGGATGTAACCGAACATGAAACACAGCCCATGACCCCAGGGAGTTTTCCTTCCAGCAGCAAGACAGACAGTGGCAAATTGAACAAGCAAAATATATAGCATGTCAGCAGTGCTAGACATAAAGCAGGACAGGAAGGTGTGGAGTGTTTCAAACAGTAGTCTCGGAATTTGGCCCAAGAGGAGAGGTGACAGTGCCATACATCTATCTGAAGGAAATCGATCCAGGCTGAGGGACGCCCACAGATGCGGTGGGACACGTGGGTGATCCCTGACTGCCCCCATTCTTTTGGTGAGGCAGAAGCCAAGTCAGAGTTGAGCCTGGAGGAAGGAGAGAGCGGGTGGGGAAGCCATAGGGGCAGGTGACTGGCTCGACTGTGGTTTCATGAAGCTGCTGCCTCTTGGAGTGTGTCTGGCTTGCACAACAACCAGAAGACCATGTGGGCATCAGTGGGGGAGAGAAGGTGCTGGATTGAGCTGACTCAGGCCCAGCAACCTGGTGCCGGCCCACAGGCCATCCCTTGGTAGGAACCCTGCTTACGCCCCTCCAGGCCAAGCACGTAAAGCGACATACAAGCACAAGAGTTTTGTGCACTGGGCACATTCGTTAAGCTTTCGAGGGTGGCTCCGACTGCGTAGTTCACACGGGTCCACAATCTCTCATTAGAAACATCTGACCCCGGGAGGTTTTGAAATTCATTGGGGGTTTTTTGGGGGTTTTTTTTGGCTTTTATTTAGTGTTTTTGATACGAGGTCTCGTTTGGGTACTTCAGGTTGCCTTTGAACTGCCTATGTAGCCCAGCCTGGTCTCGAATTTATAATGATCCTTCTGCCTCAGCCTCCCAAGTGCTGAGATTACAGACATGCGCCATCACACCTGGCTAATTCAGCGCTTTTCTTTTTTTTTTTTTAATTCAGCGCTTTTCAAAAGGCAGAAGGAGGTCGCACATTCTGAAACAGGGTATACCTGCGAGGTATGGCTCTGTAATACAAAGGAGTCAGCAACCAGGGGCGCGCGGCGACGCCCGCGCGCTGGGGGGCGCAGCGCGGCAGCTCGGAATGGAGGGGGAGCGCAGGCGCAGTGGGCGTTTGCGAGGCGCAAAGGGGTAGCGGCAGAAGCGGAGCGCAAGTGCAGTCGGGGCGTCGGGGCGCGGGGGCGCGGGGGCGCGGTTCGCTGCGCGGACGAGACTCAAGCGCGAGCGGGGCGCCGGGGCGCAGAGTATCGGGAAGATGCTGTGGGTCACCTGGGTGCGCGGCCGAACGGGCGGCTCCGGCTCGTCCTCCATGCCTTTTGCAAGAGCCGCTTACTTCTGACTCGGCCGAGGGCAGCGCTCATCTCAGCAGACCGGCACGGAACGCTGGGTTACGGCCATTGCTTCAGGTCGAGCCACTCTCCTGATTCTCACGAGAAATCCTGCCTGCGACCCGCGAACTCCGCCGCCACCGCCGCCCAGAAGACCGAGGCGCCGGCCCCACCTCGCGGACGCCGGAGCTGCGTGCTCCGCCGGGCGCCCACGCCGCCACCCGCACCGCGCAGGTCACTGCCCCCTAGCGCCCGGGGAGGCCGAGCCCGCGAGTCTGCGCGGAACCTTCCTGCGTCCGAGCAGGGGCAGGGTTCTGGGCGCCGGGACACACCCGCGCCCGTCCCCGCGCTCTCCCTGCGGGTCCTCGCCTGGTCGCTGATGGCGCGGAATACACAGGGGTGCTGGGCGCGGGTGCAGCCCGCCCGAGCCTGGGCTCCGCAGCTGATGCAGGCGGGAGGCACTGTCCTTCGAGGCGCTCAGCCCTTGCGCGGCCAAAGTTGCTGTCTATGGTCACAGAAACAGAGCTGAAAATGACATTCTGAAGTCACCCTGAGCGAAGGCTATGATAAGGCCGTTGCCAGACCGAGTAGGCATTACAGTGTTTCTATGTGGTGTCCGATGTTTGCTCCTCTGATCTTTAAATAATTTCTAGAAATACCGTACATTTTGAAGGAAAAATAAATAGCAGCAGGCGTACTTTATTATATGCTTTTCTCCATCTATCAAGATGATCATATGGATAGTTTCCTTTAATCTGTTTCTGAGACCAGTTACATCAGATTTCCTTTCTGTTTTATTAAAAAACAATTCCATAAATAATAATAGAATAACAATAGTTATTGCACTGTATTGTTACCTTCAAACTAGTTGCTCAGAGTAAAAGACATAAATTCAAAAGCTTCTAACAAAAAAGAAATCAGAGCACCTGCCTGGCAAGTGCGAGGTCCTGAGTTTGAGTCCCAGTACCCTCCCCCCCAAAATCAGTAGTCTAATGCTAAGCTATCCTTTAATTCTGCAATAAACACAATTTGTTCATAATACTGTTATCATTGCTGTTAACACATTGTTGGTTTCAACAGCTTTTATGTAGATTTATTTTTCTCAAAGCAATCATTCCTTTCTCTCCTTAAAAAATACGTGGGAGGCCGGGTGTAGTGGCCAACACCGGTAATCCCAGCACTCTCGAGGATCTTAGGGAGTTTGAAGCCTGTTTAATGGAGACTCTGTTTTAAAAAGGGGGTTGGGATTATGAGCTAATAGTGCTATGACCTGATTACATGTGGGAAAATGGTATTGGATCTCACCCCATACACAAAAATCATTCTAGGTGCACAGACTTAAGAGGCAATTGTAAACACTTTAGAAGAAAATACAGAATATAGCCTAAACATAAACTATACATGTTTCTTGGGAGGATTTAACCTTATTAAAATTAAAAATCTATCAAAAGACAGTATCAGAAGGTAAAACTAAAGCAGTGTGGTGGCGCACACCTGTAATCTCAGCACTTGGGAGGCTGAGGCAGGAGGATCGTTTCAAGTTCGAGACCAGCCTGGGCTACAGAGGCCAGCCTGAACTGCATAGTGAGACCCTGTCTCAAAAAGACAAAAAAAAAATGGTAAAACTAAAAGCTAACTATGAGGTGGGGGTATGTGCAAGGTTCTGGGCTCAATCCCCAGCGCTAAAAAAATTTTAAAAATAATTTAAAAACAAGCTGCCCAGTCTGGGAAGTTACCTATAAGCCAATGACCACCAAAGTATTAATATTCAGAATATATAAAGAACTCCTAAATATCAGTAAGTTAAAGAAGATGGGCAAAGGGGATTTACAGATGAGGAAACAAAAGTTAAAAATAAAAAAACTAATGAAAATGCTGCTATAGTCTGGATGTGGTTTGTCCCCTAAAGATTCATGAGAGGGAAACTTGGCCCCCAGCAGTGGCAGTGTGGAGGTGGTCAAACATTAGTGGAAGGTAGTAATTAGGTGATGGGGGTCACCCTCATTAATAGATTAACGCTGGAGTCCCAGAATGAGTTGGTTCTTGAGGGAACAAACTTATAAAGCTAGGCCACCCCAGCAGATTGGTGTGTGTGTGTGTGTGTTGTCTGCCATGTGGTGACCAGGATGCTGGTGCCTTGTTTTTTCAAGTCTCTCGACACCAGAATCATAAGCCAAATAAGCTTCTTCTATACTTTAAAAAGTAACTCAGCCTCAACTCTCTTGTTATAGCAACACAAATGGACTAACACAGGAGTTCACCTACAGTGCTAGCCTTAAACCCACATCAGTGTATTGTTTTACACTCATCATAGTTCCAGTTAATGCTGGCAGAGCCAAGTGTTGGGGGTGCTCAAGGGCAATGCTCATGTATTGTTGCTGAAAATGGTTCAATGATACTGGAAAGCAGTTTGAGCAGATCTAGTAAATCAGAGTTGGAATACTGCTTGACTCAGCAATTCTATCACTTCCTGTGTTTGTGTGTGTGATGTGATCCTGGAGACTGATCCCAGGGTCTTCACACTGAACTACATTCCCAGCCCTTTTATAAATTTTGAGACAGTGTCTCACTAAGTTGCCCAGGCAGGGCTTGAACTTGTGATCATCTTGCCTCAGCCTCCCAGAGGCCAGGATTACAGCTGTGCACCTGACGCCCAGCCTCAGCTGTTCACAGCTGCAGAAAACTGATACATCCCAAATGTCAAGCATCAAGAAAACGTTGCTGCAGATGTAGCTGGGTGGCAAAGAATGTGTATAACACCCACAAGGCTCCAGGTTTAAGCCCTAACACCACCAAAAATAAGAGAGAAATAGATTGTGGTAAATGATAACACTACTTCTCAGTGGTCTGGGGGGGGAGTGTCAACATGGTTGAAACACAATCTTGTGTAAGCACAACTGCGGAAAGACACATGCACTATGTTGTCTTTATATTAAATTTGGAAACGTAAAAACATACTTTATCTCATGCAAGAATACATGGATTGTATAGTAGAAGCTTGAAGATAGCCATATGGTTAAGGTACAAAGTCTGGAAAGGACCCCTTGGTTCTCCCTGAAATTCCTCTTTGATGCCCCAAACCGAGCTCTACCAGCCAGATTCAGAACTTCCAGTGTGCACCTAAATTCGCCAACCATTAAATAAGATTATCCTTCAGCCAGGAAGCGCGACGTTTTGCCTTAGCAACATGAACTGGGAGCTGGGTTTGAGTACTGAAAGTGATAGTCGTATTTCCAGCGCCCTGGTGCTCACATCCACCCTGCGCAGCGCTCGGAGCTGACTGTTGATCCTCTCAACACCCCTCAGGTGGGTGGCTCTGCCTCCTCTTCCGGAGGAAAGCAACTGAGGTTCCTGGAGGTCAAGCTCCGGCTCACACCATCCCCACAACTATATCGCATTGCCGAGTCTTGGCTGGCTGACCCTATGGGCTGCGGCCCGCTGGCCTCGCCCTCAACCGAGAGATTGCTGCGCTAGCCGAGGGCGAGGCGTGTCACAGGAACGGGCCTTAGCACTTGTAGCCCTAGGCTTCCCTCATCTGATCGGCGCCCGGGATCTGCGTTTCACGGTAAGAAGGGGGAGATGGTACACCCTTCCTGCAGGATAGGGCGCCTTACTCTACAGATGGGTAAACCGAGGCCCAGGGCGCGCTGCGACCGGCTGTGGCGCACAGCAGGAAACCGAGAGGGCGAAAACAGTCCTGCGAAGCCGGCTGGCGTGATTGACGCCCACCCAGGCCTCACCTGCCCGGGAGCCACCAGCACTCGCAGGAATCGCAGAGCGGCCTGCCCGATTACGTTCATCTCAGAAAATGCCCCTGCCCACTACGTGGGTCGAGGGACCTCAGGCCCGCGTGGGGGGCGTTCCCAGGGATTCGGCCCCTAGATTCAGACTTAACCCGCCGGCGGGGACCCCCTCTTGAATTTCCCTAGTGCCGTGGAGACAACCTGTGGCCGGGAGGGGGCGACAGAGCCCGGGCTCTCCAGTCCTCCGCCCCGCCGCGCTTGCCCGCTGGGCAAGGCTGGGTGAAACAAAGGGCAAGGTGGTGCTTGCCTGTGATCCCGGCACTGTGAGAGCCCAGAGGATCGCAAATTCAACGAGACCCGGCTTCAAAGTAAAAAATAAATAGGGATGGGGATGTAGCTCAGGGTGAGTACCAGAAAGAGGCCTTCTCTGTGCGCCGCTAGGCGGAATGGCACCTCAAGGAAGCTGTGACCTACTATCTGCAGGCCCCTTGGCCTGCCCCACCTGCCCCAGGGCAGTTTCACTTCCTCCGTCCCCATATCCAGCTGCGAGGTGCCAGGTGGCTCAGGGCCCTGGGGCAAGAACCGAGAAGCCTGGCATCCACCCCCACCCTGCCTCTGCTTCTGAGCCCGGAGGGACAGGGATCTAGCAGGTTCCTTGCAACTTGGAGTCAGGGCTCAGGCTGGACCCCAGGACCCTGGGCTCTTCTCCAGGGATCAGGCTAGCAGGGCGGCTGGTCCTTCAAGAGGGGTGAGTGATATGGACCCCACTACAGATGGGGGCGCTGGGCAGCTACCTAGCACGTGGTCAGTCTCCTGTGGGCTGAGCAGCCTGCATGCTCACCAGCTCTCTGAGCCTGTTTCCTTCTCTGCCTGGTGTGGAGGAAGTGTTTGGGTGGGTGTGGCCTGTTGCCTCAGGTGTTCAAGGCGTGCAGCTGCCCACTCTCCACAGCCTTCTGATTGCCCCCATTTGGACTGGTCGCAGAGTGGAGTTTGAGCATCCGGCTGACCTTAGCAGCAGGGCAGGCAGTGAACCGTTCTCCAGGAATGCAGGCCAGCCACAGGGCTGATGGGGCTGCTGCCGCCCTAACAGGCAGTAGCTCTCCAGGCAACATTTGCTCGCCCGCAAAGTGGGGCCACCGCTCAGCTGACCACATGCCCACGGCACAGGTGCTGGGCCACGGGGCTCCTGTGTGTACCTGTACTGAACGCCCCGAGAGCAGACACAGGACACAGAGTGTGATCCCCACACTTGTCCCAGACAGACCCTAACCTTGGGGGGGCGGCAGTCTAGCTGGACTTCCCCAGCCAGGTGGGGCAGGGCAGGGCAGGGCTTGGGTCAGCTCCTGCAAACTCTACCCAAACTGCGCTTTGCCGTCCTTAGAGTTGGCATCTGTTCACTCAGGTTCTGGGTCTCATTTTCAATTTAATGGTTTAAAAAAGAAAGAAAACAAATCCCAGCCTACAGCCAGCTGAGGCAGCGCCTCCTGGCCACCCTTTGATATTTGAGGCTGAACAACAGGGCTGATTGCGGAGGGGAGATTTGAAGTCCTCTTAATTAGAAGGAAAGAATGTCCAAGGGGTGGGCTGTTCTAAAAATACAGCTGAGCCCACACTGGAGGAAGGGGGCATGGTGGGCTGATGCCTGCATTTCTGGGGGAGTCCGCACTCTTTCAGTGTGGCCCTGAGGGAACGACAGGTTAGACACCAGAGTGGCCACTTCAGTGTCTGGGCTGCCTGCCCTGGGCGATGCGCAAGTGAAAGAGGCAGCCCGCCCCTTCCTGGCCGAACAACCTGGCCTCAGTTTCCTCCGCTGTATATGGAGGACACCTGGTGCCTGGGTGGTTCACCCTGGGTCTTTTACCAGCCCCACCTGACCTGGGCACAGGGGGTGGGTAAACCACAGGCTTCTGATTAGGGAAGGGGTTTTCTCTGCATTTTATGTTTGGAGGTGGTTTGTCACCTTGTATAAATTTGTCATTTGTTTGCATCCTCAGTCTAAATAAATATTCACTTTGGTACCTAATCTCGCATTTGTAATTTGCATTCATTGTCTTTCTTCTTCTTTTTTTTTTTTTTTTTTTTAGCTCAGGGCTTGTTATATTTGCCTAGCTGGCCTGAACTCCTGTGCTCAAGCAGTCTTCTTGCCTATGCAGCTGAGACTGCAGGCATGTGGCAGCACTGAGAGGCCCCGGGTACCCCCTGAAGGGGAAGCAGCAAGAGAATGTTTTGAGGAAAGTATGGAGACAAGGACAGCGGTGGTGTCCCCTGGGAAGACAAGAACAGCTGGGCTGTTGTGAGCAGCAGTCTCCCCTGCCCCGGGATGTCTGTGGGCAGGGCCTGGCTGCTCAGCAGGCATCGGTGGGTACACGTGAGTAGAGCGGGGGAGGGCCCCAGGTCTCCCTTTCCACTTGCCCGTGGCTCTGAGTCACTTCCTGGGCAGGGATGACCCTCGCTGTCCTTCCAGGTCCCTGCCAGGCCACAAGCCAGCACTGTAGACGCTCAGGCCACCCACTGGGCAGCGTACGAGCGACAACGGCAGAACAGAGTGACCGCAGGCTCCACATAAGCAGCCTTGGACCAGCTGGACCCCTGGCTGTGTGGATGGAAGTGTGAAGCCCCTGACATGCAGACCATAGCATGGTCTCCCGCAGCCTGGGGGTCTCCAGGTCTGTGTCTGGGAGCTCACATCCCCTAGGCTGACTCTGCCAAGCAGATAATCTGCTTCTCCCAAAACACAGCCTGCAGCACTGAGCCCAAAAATAGCAGAGGCAGGGGAGGAACCCCCCCCCCCCCACAGTCCCCACAGCAGGCAGGAGGCGGCTTTGACATTCCAGCAGAGGCCACAGCAGGAAGTGGGAATTACTGGCAATTGCTAAGGACAGTGGTGGTAGCAGCGGGGCACAGGCTCAGGTCAGCTGAGCTGGGGGCTGGGCAGCCACCTTCTCAGGGCACAGAAGTTCGGAGACAGTGAAAGGGAGGCACAGACGGGAGCCACAGGCCCAGCCAAGCACTCAGCTGGGGCCTCACATCTGAGACACTCATAGGGATCCCTGAGGTTGCAAAGAGGATCAAACCACAGCTAGAGAAAGCTCTGATGCTGCATGGATAGGGGTGGGTAATGGCCCGAGCCCCTGAGCCCCAGCAGTGGGTTAGAGGATAGCTTGCCTCCTCCCAACTGGCATCACCCCTCATGGTGCCAAAGCCAGAATTAGCACTTTGCTGTCTTGCTACCTCTTTAGCTGTGTGTCCTCAAACTAGTTACTTAACCTCTCAAAGCTCGTTTTATCTGTAATGCAACCTACCTCATCCGAGGGTGGTGACCCTTAAGTGAGTTTGTTAAAATGGTGGTGTAGTCTGGCTGTGGAGCTCTGCAGCTGTTATCTCGTACCTCAGAGCATCCCTGCTTTGCCCTTGAGTGCCATCAGGCCTGTTCCCTGCCTAGCATGGCCTCTCCTCTTCCTGTTCCACTGCCATCCTCATTAGTGGCCCGGCCCATGATTCTCTCCATGAACCATTCATGGCTGGTCTTCCTGCTCGGTGTGGGGTTCAGTGTCTTCTCAGAGCTCCTGAGGGACAGACGTGGCCACTATGGACGTTCCTGACCACAGGCTCGAGGGAGCTCTGTGTAGGAGACAGCAAGGGACAGGGCTAGGAGTGACAGGGATCCCACAGGATCTTTCCTTAGGGAATCCCATCCAGGAGTGTATGCTCTTGAGGGCAGAGGCTGGCCTGCAAGAGGGCGCCAGCAGGGGCTGTTGCAGGAAGAGGCTCCTGCCCAGAAATCTCTGACCCTTGCAACCTACCCATTTCACAGAAAGGGACACCGAGGCCCAGAGGAAGCAAGGGGGTGGAGTCCCAGTACTGTCTTAATGCTGCAGAGGCAGCTCTGGACTCCACGTCTCCTGCTTAACATATTTCCATGGTTACCAAGATGCAGCTTGAGCTCTATACTCTGCAGACCCCAGGGCCATAGTGCACCCAACTGTAGGTGTGACAGCTTCAGGGCCTTGGAGCTGGGCGGAGTGGACTGTGTGGCGGAGGAGGGCTTCTCCAAGACAGTCACGTTCCCACAGCACCCCGAAGTTGGCCTGCCCAAAGTCAGTGGGTGGTCTCTCAGACTGTGCCCTCACCTGTGTCTCTGCCTAGCATGAGGACTCGCTGGAGCCTGGGCATCGTCTGGTCCTCCCGTCCTCTCTCCACTGTCAGGTGCCGACAAGGGTCTGTGGCTTTGACCCCTGTGGCCCATTCTTCCCCTCTCTATCAAGTGCCTGACCTCCCTCCCTGGGCTCCAGCATTGCCCCGAAGGCGCCCACCCTGCCATCAGGACCATGGATCCCTACCTGCTGCATGCCACTGCTGCCAGGCTGGGACCTACCTCTGCCGGGATGACTGCTTCCACTCTTGTACCTTCCTTCCTCCAAAAGCAGCTATCAGATTGTGACCCCACTTCCATACTTAAAACCCACCAATGGCTCCCTGCTGCCTGGGTCAGTGGACAGAGCTCTGCCTGGCCTCCTCTCTTCTTCACATGGCACGCAACTCCTCCTCCTCCTTGTCCCAGGCCATCGCTCACCTTCTCTGTGCTCCCCCCAGTTACCTCAGGACCTTTGCACTGGCTCCCCCACTTCAGGCTGGCTAGAATGACTCATCCCTTGCCTGTCTCTGCCTCTTCCTTCCCCATAGTTCCCGGGGCCAGCTCATTCTTGGAACATCTGGATTCTGCTAGGATCATCAAGGCGAGGGCCAGGTAGTTCCCTCTGCAGCTCAGGCCTGACACAGTCCACCTGCATGATTTGTTGTGCTTGCACTTCAGCCAAGAGCAGCTGCTGTGGTGTGGGTTCCGGCTCTGTGCTAAAAATACCCCAGGGCTCAGACAGGAAGGGCCAGCGAGGACACAGCTGCTCCCGGGAGGGGGCGGCTAGAGCTGCCGTGGAGATGCACCTACCGTGGTTGGTCGGGTCCATGTGCTGGATGCTCACAGCTCCCCAGGAAAGGGCCCCCAACGGAGACCCAAGTGCTCAGTGCCAGCAAAGGGTACACTGTGCCTTTCATCAAGACTCCAAGAGGGACAGAAATATCCACCTTGTTTCTGATTCTTGTGGTTTGTTACTACTGGCGTGGGGATAAGTATGGGAATAAAATATGCTTAAAAATTAAGCAGTCAGGCCCTAAAGATAGCTGAGCTCGGGTTCCTTTGGGTGATCAAGGAGGGTTTCCTGGAGTAAGGGACATTTCTACCACCTGCCCTTCCTCTTTTAAAAAAGAACATCTGGATTGCCAGGGAAGAAAACGGATAAATGAACAATCCAGGGAACTGAGGCAGGCTCAGAGGAGAGGAGCCAAGGCTTGAGTAAGAGGTGGCAAGGGCCTGGAAGTGGGGTGAGGGACTGGTGAGCCCCATGGGAGCAGCCAGGGAGCCCTGTGGGTGGGGTGAGGGCTGACTCCAGGTTTCTGGGTGGCCACCAGGGCTGCTGAGGGCCCGTCCTTGGTGTGAGGCTTGAGGAGGAAGGCAGTCTAGTGGGCATGCAGCTCCTGCCTGTGGGCACTGGCAGCGCCTGGACAGAAGATTTAGGGCTTATCAGACCTGGGAATCCCAGGGTTCCCTGCTTTGCAATAGGGACAGCTGCAAAACTAGGGAGCTGGTGTGAGGAGCAGAGCTCATGGCCACCTTGCCGTGGGACCCCAGGTCTTCTCCTATGTGGCCCTCACTCAGCACAAAAGGCATTCAGCTGCCACCAGGTGTTACAGTCCCTGCGCGGTGCCAGCATCTCGAGGCTCCAGGATCTTGAGGTGCCCAGAGTTTCTGTCTAAGTAACTGGCTAGAGGGGCCCCAGGACCTAGGACAGTGGATATGGTGTCTTCAGAGTGGCCGTCCTAGGCCTGAGACTGGACAGGCCTGGAGATGCAGGTCTTCCCCAGGTCCTGCCCACCTCTCATGGGCCTCAGTTTCCCCAGCTGAGGCTACCCAGGGTGCTGAACGGGAGCATCTGCAGGGCCGGGCTTCCTCCCTTCCAGGCTGGCTGCTCCCACCAGCCCTGGGCTCGCTGCCTCCCAGGAATGTGCTTCTGGGGGCTCCCTATCCAGGCGCCCTGGCTTATCGGACCTCAAGCACAGAGAGACAGACGTCTCTCAGACAATGACAGTCCTTCCTGTTAGCCCTGACCTGACCCTGAGCGGAGGGTGGCCAGCGCCTGCTGAATGCCTGGAGGCGGGATACCCCCTTCCCCAGGCTGGTGTGAAACCTGACCTCCCTCTGCGGGGCCCCTTCACCAGCGGTGGCGCCTGCCCTGGCGGCTGTCAGAGGCCCTGGCTCCCCTCACACTGCTGCCCGGGTGGGATTTACTCTCCCTGGCCTACCTCCAACATGACCTTTGGTTGCTTCGCTGGAAAACTCAAGGCCATGCGAGGAGCCTCCCTCAGTCTGCCTCTGCCCCAATTCTCAGCACTTCTGTACAATCTGCCGCCTCGGGGAGCAACACATCACGTGCTCACCGCTCTGCTTTGGTGCTCGCTGATGCCCACCTCCCTTGAGAGCAGGGTCCCCTCCACCCACCTCATCAGCACTGGTCCCGGGGCACTCCGCTCTGCACACCTGGGGGCCCTCCTGTGCTCAGCACCCACCTGAGACAAGCTTCTCCACCAGTTCTCCATCTAGGCCAGCTTCAGTCTCCTTGGGGCACCCCCATCGTCCACGCGGATGTCGGTCTGGACAAAGGTACACCTGTGTGGTTCCTCTCTTTCCCAGGACCCTGGCAGGGATGCGTCTCACAGTCCCTTTCCTGGCCACATCTGCCTGGGCTTCTCTCCGCCTTGCTCTTTCTGGAGGTCTGTTCTGGGATCAGCTCCTGCACTCAACCGCTCGCAGCCTCCTGGCTGGGCTCGCCTTCCCTCCCTAAGGAAGGTTGCTGCCAGGCCTGGCTTCTTTTACCCATCTACTCGCATGCCTTTGGCAGCAGGCTCAAGCTACAGATGCCATTGACCTACTGGCGACTGACCCCCGAGTGGGCTGCCGGCCCTTCCTCTCCCCAGTGCCACACTCGGAGTTTCTGCGCAGATGTCACAGGTGCTTCAAACCCAGTGAGAACAGGACTTTCTATTCCTCCTCCCTCCTCCCAAGTGCCCTTCCTCTCTGTAACAGCCCCACCCTTTACCACTTGGGCTCAGGCCCCTCTCACAGCCATACTCAGTTTGTGACAGATTCACCACTCAGCCCTCACTGGACCCCCAGGGAACGCCCCAAAGGCATCATTGTCCCTTGAAGTGTCCCCTTGCTCACTGACTCCTCCGGCAGCCTATGGCCTGCAGAGCAGATACAGAGATCTTTTCTAAGGTTGCCATATCGCGTATGTAACATAAAATCTGTCCTGACCATGTTTAGGTGTACAGCTCAGGGGTGTTAAGTACCTTCACGCTCTTATGCGACCATCACCACCACCCAGCTCCAGAACTTCTCCATTTTCTCAAACTGAAACTCTGCACTCGTGAAAGGATAGCTTCTCATTTCCTTTCTTATATAAGGGGAATCCTGCAGTATTTGTCTTCGGGGGACGGGCTTATTTCACTGAGCATTTGTCTTCATGGTTCATCCGCGGTGGAGCACGTGCAAGGTTTCACCCTCTTAAGGCTGAACATTTCACTGTGTGGATAAACTACATTTTATTCATTCACCTGCCGGTAGGGTCCTGCTCCTCCCCTTCCCTCCAGCACATGTTTCAATAAATGGTTTCTCTCTTTGAATGAATGAATGAGTGGACTTCTCTCTGCCATGAAGTCCGCAGGCCCTTTGCAGCCTTCCCGTTTATTCCGCGCGGTCTCACACTCTCAAGTCCTATCTGGGGCTGCAAGACCCCACATCGGGCCCTGGCCCAGTGGGGCCCCCAGAACACCCCAGGTAGGAGCTGGCACATGAGCGGGACCCCGGGTGTCTGGGGCATCTGGGCACTGTCCCAAGTACTATGGGAACGGGGTCAGGTTCTCAGAAGGCAGAAGGCGGCGCCCTCGTGTCGGAGCGCTGGGAGGCGGACTGCAACCAGGCTCCCAGTCCCGCCCCCCGGGCCCCTTCCCCGCCCCTTGTGGCCCCGCAGTTTTCCTGTCTCGCCGGACCTGGCTCAGGTCTTTTCTCCACTACTGCGGTAGTCCTAGCCCCATCCCCTCAGTGGCCTCGTGGGTCCTTGCTATTCGTCCTCCTCTAGAAAGAGCAGTTCCTGATTGGCCGCATGTTCTCCCGCGCCGCTACCGCAGGCACAACAAGCGCCACGTGCTCTCTCGTGGGGCTTGCCAATTGGTCAGGCACTGCAACCCGCCCGTTTCCCTCCCGCCCCCGGCTTCCAGCTTCCTCTTCTCATTGGCTTACTGAGCCCAGGGGCCCGGCCCGTAGCCCGGTCGCTCCCCGCCTCGGACGCCGATTAGCCACAGTAGGGAGTAAGGCGGAGCTTGGAGACTGGACTCCAAGGTGGGCCGAAACGTGCAGCTTGTCAGGTCAAGCGTGCCTGAGTAGGTTCAATGGCGTGGCAGGGGCTGGCGGCCGAGTTCCTGCAGGTGCCGGCGGTGACGCGGGCCTATACTGTAGCCTGTGTCCTCACCACAGCTGCCGTGGTAAGCGGGCCGGGCGGGGGTTACAGCCCCTGACGGGGTACGAGGCAGTAGGGAGGGTCGCTCGGGTTACAGCGTGCGCGCTGCGCCTGGCCCCTAACGCGGCCTTGGTTCCACAGCAGCTGGAGCTCCTCAGC
Source organism: Dinomys branickii (assembly GCA_004027595.1). Taxonomy (NCBI): domain Eukaryota; kingdom Metazoa; phylum Chordata; class Mammalia; order Rodentia; family Dinomyidae; genus Dinomys; species Dinomys branickii. Next base: position 49,823 of record PVLD010004004.1, read on the forward strand.
CCCTTCCAGCTCTACTTCAACCCACACCTCGTGTTCCGGAAGTTCCAGGTGAGGCCATCCGCCCCTCATCCCTTGTGGTCCGGCCCTCGGGTCCCGCCCCTGACCGCCTGTCCTCTCCCCCGCCCCTGCAGATCTGGAGGCTGGTCACCAACTTCCTCTTCTTCGGGCCCCTGGGATTCAGCTTCTTCTTCAACATGCTCTTTGTGTATCCTGCAGTGTGGACCCTGGCGGGACTGGGAGTGGGGGAGGGCGCTGGGGTGGGAGCGGCCGGAAGCGGGGAAACTGAGGCCCCAGCGGGATGGCACTTCCGATACCATTGCTGCAGGTTCCGCTACTGCCGAATGCTGGAGGAGGGCTCCTTCCGCGGACGCAAAGCCGACTTCGTCTTTATGTTTCTCTTCGGGGGCATCCTTATGACAGTATCCTTCCGTCTTGCTCAGGACCCTCGAGCCGTGGCTCCTCGGAGTCCGGCGTGAGGGGGTCCCCGAGGCCTGAGATGGGCGCTTAGGCTGTGCTGAGCAGCAATTCTGCACTGAGCTCCAGGTGCCAAAGATCGGTCTTAAATGCTGTACGCAAAATACAACAGGGAGATGTGCAGGGGAGCTGGGTGGGGTACCTCGGGCCCTGAGCCTTCGATGCCAGCAACCAGGACAAGCGGACCGGGACTAGCAGTGGTTGGAGGCTGGGATGGGTGTGCAGGACAGATCTCGGGGACCTGAAGGCTAAGTGCAGAAGGGCACCTCGGGAGAGAGAATGGATCACACGGTAAGGGGAGGGGGCCACTGGCAGGATGCCAGGGGCTTAGCAAGTCAGAGGGGCCACAGGCATGGCTGAGACCTGCACCATGGCGCCTTGACTCCCGCCCAGCTGCTGGGACTCCTGGGCAGCCTGTTCTTCCTGGGTCAGGCGCTCATGGCCATGCTGGTGTATGTGTGGAGCCGCCGCAGCCCTCGGGTGCGGGTCAACTTCTTTGGCCTCCTCACCTTCCAGGCACCCTTCCTGCCCTGGGCACTCATGGGCTTCTCACTGCTGTTGGGCAACTCGATCCTCGTAGACCTGCTGGGTGAGCGTGCCCGTCCCTCCTGCCCATCCCAGGCTGGTCCCTCCCCTCCTAACAGGCTGCTTATGCCCCAGGGCCCCTTTCCATCCTCCTGCTCAGCCCCTCTTCCTGTCCTCCCAGCCCCACCAGCCCCACCAGCCAGCTACAGGATTTGCATCTGTGGAGCTCATCTGCCCATGCTTAGTTGGGTCCTGTGGGGCTGGGGTGGACGAGCAGGTTCTTCTCCTGGCTCCTGCTCCCCAGTGTTCCCTGGCCCTCCCCTCGCCAAGTCCTGCCTACTTCTGTACTCTTTAAGCCTGTCCTTCAGGGCCAGCCCTGTGCTTATTCTGGGCTGTGTAGAGTAGCAGTGTCTTGCTGTCTCACAGGGATTGCTGTGGGCCACATCTACTACTTTCTAGAGGACGTTTTCCCCAACCAGCCTGGAGGCAAGAGGCTGCTGCTGACCCCTGGCTTCCTGTGAGTGTGGGAGGTGACAGCCCCCTCCCCTTCGGGGGGCTCCCCATGGATGAGGACCTGTGCTTGCCTCAGCTCAGTGTGGGTCCCTCCTGACAGGAAGCTGCTCCTGGATGCTCCTGAAGAGGACCCCAATTACCTGCCCCTTCCCGAGGAGCAGCCAGGACCCCACGCGCCACCCCGGCAGTGAGCCTGCCTTGGGCCAGCACCGAAAGTTTACAGCAGACTCCATTCTTCCTGCTCCTGCTCACAGTAGACCGATCTGTCCTGGAGGCAGGGCCCATGTAAGAGCCCACCCAAATAAACAGTCCCCTGCAGCCTCCGGGCCCACAGCACTGGCTCCCCACTTTGCCCACCACACCTTCCATGTCCTTCTATGTCTGCCCCTTTGCCTTTGCCCAACCTGCCCTCAGCCCAATTGCAGGTGATCAGGCAGGAGGCCCAGACAGGGCAAAGAAGCTGCCCATGGATGCCCATCAGGGTTCTGAGCTCACAAATGACAGACTCAAAGAGTTCTTGCTCTAGTCCTGCCACTGCCTTGTGGGATATGTCCTACCCAACCTGGGCCTGTTTCCTGGCATTCAGCAAAGAGGTTGGTCAGATCTCAGCAGCTAGGGCCAGGACTCAGCATTCTAGAGATGCCCCTGCCTGTGGTACTCTTGGGTTGATGCCCACCCAGCCTCTCTCACCCGCATCAACCTTGATAAATGGGCCTCTGCTTCGTTCCCCAGCTAGTAACCTGCAGGTCCCATGAGGTCAGGGCAGAGAGCTGGAACAGGGCCCTCCTGCCTTCGGTAAGCCCAGACCTTGGGAAGTTTCACCTGGCTAAGGCAGAGCCCTCTGGGGAGCTGTCTCTGCCATTTAAGCTGAGGTCCTGTGTGAGCCTTTTCCTCCCTCTCCTCCCTGCAACATGGGTATCATTTGTGGCCAGCTTTCCTTGTTGCTCTAGCTCTTCCCACTGTGGCTTCTTCCTGGATGCTCAGCAGCACAGGGGCTCTGTCGGCCACAGCTTGTCATTTTTATGAGAACAAAAATGTTCTCTGTGAGTCTGACCTCAATTTTGTAGTAAAACCTGGTAAAGTAGCAACTTGAGTGCAGGCTGGCACACTTACATGGCACAGAAGCAGGCGGGAACTGGGGAGCACCCTACCAACTGCAGCACAGGGCTGCTGCCTAGCTCATGGGTCAAGCAAAGCCCTTAGCGATAGAGCCCATTCATTTCCAAAGCCAGTGGGCTTGGAATCCTCCCTGTCACTTAGGGTCTTTTTAGAAAGCCTGAGTATCCCTTTGCTGTGGGCCTCTGGAGAGTTCCACTCTGACAGGGAGCAGCCTGAGAGCACACTCCCTGGGGACAGTCATGGTTTTGGACACGCTCACAGTGGCAGGCTTGGCAACCAAGAGCCCCAAGATCTACTTAGAGCCCCACCCCTCCCCCACATGGACTCAAGCTAGAAGCTAGGTCAGTGCCCCTGTCACATGCCCCTGGAGGAAGACATCTCTGACTCAGCCCTGCCAGCAGCCAAGAGTGGCACCGGCCTAGTGGTGGGGGTGTGGAACTAGTCTTCAGGAAGAGGAGCTGTCTACCTAGTTTGACAAGCAGTTCTTGGCTCAGTAAAGAGACCTACATGTGCCACCCTCAAGGAGCTTAGATCCATTTTTCGAAGTATACACACTTCCATGTTACAAACAAGGATGCAGGGGACAGTGGGCTCATCAGAAACATAACTGGGAAAGAGTCAGGCGCTTGGCTTTCTTTCTGCATACTACGTCAACCCCAAAAGCCAGTGAAGGGCTGTTTTCATCTTTTTTGCAACGGGCCTTGGGAGGGAGCAGCTGGCCCAGGCCACAGGTGGAGATGGGACCCATTAACCTGTTTTGTGGGGTCTGCTGGTGCTGGGACAGGCCCTCTTGCATCCAGGCTAGTAACGTCAGGCAGTGCCCCCACAGCAGCAGGCCCTATGCAAGGCACTCCAGAGCAGCAAGGCCCCTGGCAGGTGACAGCTTATCTGGATGTAGCAAGGCATTCCAGGGACAGAACAAGGGCTGGCAGGTGCTCTTATGCCCAGGTGAAGGGACAGAAAAGGCTGTTACTGATGGGCGGGGGACCCTGCCCTGAAGTCTCCTGGCCACTTCCTCTCTTCCCCTCTGTAAGCACTTGCTAGGACAGGTGGCCAGCTGGAAGGCCCAAGGAAAGGCAAGGATTGGGCCCTGCCTTGGGCTGTGAGGATGGTGGCGTGGCTGAGTGGAACCTCTTCACCACCACCTACCCGTCTGGGTAGAGGCAGAGAAGGGTGAGGCTTGGCCCATAAACCTTGGCCACACCATCGCCAGCCAGATCCAGCTCAAGATCACTCCTGAACTCTCCTACTTTCCCCCTCCCTAGTTCTGGGGAACTAACCGAGGGGTACTCTATCACTGAGCTACATTCCCAACTCTCATTTTTTATTTTGGGACAGGGTGTTCCTAAGTTGCCCAGGCTGGCCTCAAACTTCATTCTCCTGCTTCAGTTTCCTCAATAGCTGGGGTTTATATGGGTGTGTGCCACCATACCTGGCCTCTCCCATTGTTTTTATGCCACCACACTCAAGAAGCTGAGCATGACCTGTTGCCTTTTATTTAAAAAGTATTGCTAGCCCTGCCTCAGGCTCCTATACAAAAACAACACACAACCCAGAATGAGGCTTTTTCCCGACCCCAAACACTCAGGGAGGGTGCTAGGAGTAGGGGGATAGGATTGGATCGGGGCTCAGCAAATGGAATGTATTTTGGGGGAGGGTGATCTGGGGGTCCCACAATGCCCTCCACCCCTTCCCCATTCCTCAGAATGGCACTGAGCTGTCCCCTTCCCGCTTTCCTTGCCAGAAGAGGAAGGAGAGGGTCCTCCAACCGTCCGAGATGCTCTGAGAGCGGAGCACTGATGTGCTGGTCACCAGGCAGGAGCAGTGTTGGCGAGACGCCTCATCCGCCTGGAGGAAGGGAAGGGTGGTCAGGGGGAGTCAGCTAGGGCAGATGAGCCCTCCTGCAGGGCTTCCCAGAGCAGCCAGGTGTCTCCCTCAGCCCTCACCCCAGCAGGGCCACCCCAGCCCTCTCTTAGCCTTGCCTGTCTGTGGTACAGGCCCTGCCCATCTCTCCAGGAACCTTAATACCTGCTCTGGGTTGTGGTCAGATATAACCTGAAGACCTGTTCTTGTTCTCTAGGGAAACCCACCCTGGAGGTCAGATAAGGCCTTAACACCCAGCAGCCTGCCTTTGGCAATGCAGATCCTTCCCTGAGCCCACTGTCATGGGAAAAGATGGCCTGGCTCCTGCAAGATGGGTGCCTGTGGGCAGAGCCAAGACATAGGGACAGGGTACCTTGTATTTCTGTCCTGGTCTCGGATCTTCTTCTCCATCTCAGCATCAGTCAGGGTTTCCAGCAGTGGGCACCACTGGTCAGCGTCACCTGTGTTCCGGATAGCAATTTCCACTGTGGGCAGGGGGTTCTCACTGATAAGGGAGATAGGAAGAAAACAATGGCCAGTTCACAGAGCAGCAGCTGTGAAGTCCCCAGGAACCTTACCCCCGGCAGATGGGCAGGGCCTGGTGGAAAGGCCCAGGCACTGCCCCATTTCCTCCTTGCCTCTGCTGCAGCGTTTCATAGGTAGCAGCCTTAGGCACATGAACAACTAGGGGATGCTCCTGTCACCTGAACCTCAAGGGAGCTATCAGTGATCAGAACTCCCCCTCAGCAACAACAGTGCTGCCTGGGACCCCATAGCCTTCCTTCAAAGCAACAACAGGCTCTTTGCCTGCTGCCTTCAGTGTCACTCTGTTGTGTCTGGGAGGTGGGCCGGGGATGGGTGAGGGTCAGCGCTGCTTAGGAGGTGGTTCCCCTGACAATGGGGCTGGGCCAGGCCACTGTCACTGAAGCACAGCCAGGAGGCAGAGGCCTGTCTGCCCTACTCAGTGTTCAGCACTGGGACCCATCAAGACCTACTGATTAAGAAGACAGCATGGAGGGGGACTACTTCAGGGGATCCCCGCTGAACCCCACAGAGGTTGGCCTATTTGCTCAGGACCAGACAGCTAGCATGCAGATAGACCAAGAAACCACATTCCTGGGTCACAGGCCCCACTGCAGTTCCTCAGAGACTACCCAAGTCTACCCCAGGGAGCCATCTGTGACGTCCTCTGGCCACATGGCTGTAGCAGTGGGGGTGAGCTAGCATGGGCAAAGGCTGAGGGCACAGGGAACATACACAGGAATGTTGCGGAGCAGTGTGGCTGAGCCACTGCCTCTCAGGGCCATGATTTGTAAGTCTCCAACGGAAAGCTATGGAGGTTCCCATATGATGCACTAAACTCTTGGCCTCGGCACAGCACCCTAACCATGATCCTGTCCTGTCCTGTTGTCACCACTCTAGCCTTCCACAGTCTTTCTACTCCAGCTGGGCAGGTTTTCTGTCTCTTGGGGCTCAGTCCCGCAGGCCTCCTGGCTCTGTCAGAGATCTATCAGTATGTGACCACTTGCTGCCTGCCACCCTGTAGCAGCTCATCTGCTCTGTGAGGGCAGACAAGGTCTCAGAGAGGTGTGTGGTTGAGATTGACGGGGTAAAAGAGGACATGTTCCTGGCTGGAATTCCTGAGTTTTCTTCTAGAATATGGAATATTTATTGCTGTCAGGAGTTGCTGGAGAATTGTTCATTTTTTAAAAAAATTTAATCTCTTTGTGATGCTAAAGATCAAACCCAGGGCCTCCCACATGCTAGGTTACCATTATCAAAGCAGCCAACGTCCATCCCTTGAAGAGGCTTCCTAGGAGCCATATAACCTTTCACACAGCCTCCCTCAAGGTTATGGACTAGCTGGCTGAAGAGAAGTGTCGTCCCAGGTGGGACAACAGCCTCACTCACTCAGCTCTTCGCTGCACTGGCATCTAAGGGCCTTTTCTAGCCTGAGAGTCAGGCTGAGCCCTGTTCTCCTCAGCCATGGGGTCGCAGGGCCCTGTGCCTGGTCAAGGCCAGGGCGCTGGATGAGGCTGACACAAGACCAGAGCCCCTGAGGTTTCTGGTGGAAGCAGGCCTGACCTCTTGTGTTGAACCTCAGTCTACCACATCCACTCCCACAGGCCCATGAGCTCCGGAAGCCCAAGCCTATGCCGGTGACTCAGAAACCAAGGACCTGGCAGCTGCCACCCCCCTAGTCCTCTAGGGATGACTCTTCCTCTGTAGCTTGGTTTGGCAATCCAGGAATGGCCCAGACACAGACCCCAAGCCCATGTGGAGGGAAGCAAAACATGTTTTCCTCTGAGTTTAAACAGGAGCCAGCAAGCAGGCCTGGAGGCCCCTTTGTTTACCTCCCTTTGACTCTGGGAAGATTCCACTCCAGTGGGTTTGTTCTAAAATAAGAACTGCTTAAGCCAACTATGTAAGGACAGGCCAGGAACTAACACTAGCCTGTGCCTGCCTCAGGTTTGGGAGGACATGTAGACAGAAAGGCGCTGACCTGAGTCCAAGAAGTCTGGTAGCCAGGGAGGCCAGTGTGCTCCCACTCTGATGGAACTGTGACTCATGTGCTTTGAGGCTGTCAGAGACCCCAGACACTCCTACCACCCTGAAATGGCAGTTAGCCAAGCAGGAGGGGCCTGCCTGATATGACAGTGGGACTGATGCTTGTGTAGCAGCTTCAGGTTTGAACTTGGCTTCAGGTTTATTTTCAACGTGATATCGGTTTTGTGACTTCACATAACAGGCAAGTTGAAAAGTATTATTAGCCCCACTCTAATAATGACCTGCCCAAGGCTATTCTACATCACCCTTACATCTGCAATCAGCACCTCTCAGGCCTCCAGGATCAACCAATTTAGGTAAGAAAGCCCAGTCCACTCACTGGGAAAGTTCTTCAACATAGCACTAAGACAACAAGAGCCTGGATTAAGCAATGGTTTATCAGACGTGACATCAGAACTACTGGCAGTAAACTAAAAAATAAACTGTACTACATTAAAATAAAAACACACCCAGTCCCGCAAAAAAATAAAAATAAAAACCTGTCCTGCAAAGGACACTGTGCAAGAAGTGAAATGGTGCCAGTGAAGGCACACTCCTGTAATCCCACCTATTTAAGGGACTGAGGCAGAAGGACTGCAAGTTCAAGGCCATCCTAGTCGAGTTAGAGAGACCCTGTCTCAAAAGAAAAAATAAAATGGGCTGGGGATTCAGCTCAGTGATGAGGCATATGCCAGGGATGCACAAAGTTTCAAGATTAATCACATCACCATTACTACACAAAAAAGGAGGGCCAGGGATATAACTCAGCTGCACAGTGCCTGGCTGGAAAGTGCAAAGTCCTGAATTCAATTCCAAGTGCCAAAAGAAAAGAAAAAGAAAAACCCCTTATCATTAGTATTGGGGAAATACAACTCCAGGTTACAATTATCAATTAGGATGACTATGATCAAAAAGATAATAATAAAAAGGGCTAGCCAGGATTTAGAGAAACTGGAGCCCTTGCACTGCTGGGTTAATATAAAATGCAGCTGCTTTGGGAAACCATCTGGCAATCCTTCACAACACTGAACAGTTACATGATCTAGCAGTTCCGCTTGTAGGTATAAATTCAAGAGAAGTAAAAACAGATGGCCAAACAAAAAAACTCCTACATAAACGTCCTTAAGATTATTCTCAACAGCTAAAAAGCAGAAAGAACCCAAAAGTCAATCAATTGATGAACTGATAAAACGTGGTATATCCATGCAATGACATACTATGTAGCCGTAAAAACAAATGAGGTTTTGATATGCTACATGAATGATCTTTTCAAACATTACCCTAATAACTTAGCCAATCATTAAAGACTACATAGCGTAAGACTCTGTTCATTTTGAGTCCAGAATTGGTAAATACAGAAAGCAGTGTTTGCCTAGAGCTCGGAGATCTGTGGGTGAGGGGAGCAACTGCTAAGGGGTGTGGTGCTTCCATTCAGGGTGTTCTAAAATTGATTATGGTGATAGTTGTACAGCTTCTGTACATACATTAAAAATCACTGACTTATGCACTTTAAATGGGTGAATCGGCCAGGCGTGGTGGCACACACCTGTAATCCCAGCACTTGGGAGGCTGAGGCAGGAGGATCCTTAGGAGTTCAAGAGCAGCCTGGGCTACAAAGTGAGCTCAAGGCCAGCCTGAAGTACATAATGAGACCCTGTCTTAAAAAGACAAAAAAAATTAATAAATAAATGGGTGAATCATATGGTCAGTGAACTGTAATTTCAATAAGGTTATTATAAAAGGAAAAACTGGACATCAGGCCAGGCTGGTGTTCAAAGCTTCAGTAGTAACCTGAAGGCAGGGCCCATAGGGCATGGCAGGGCTGACAAGAGTCTCCCAGGAGAACAGTTAAGAGGTCCCTGGTCTCTTGTCACAGTTCTGTCTCCCTAGACTGTGACATTTAAGAGGTGCCAGCCCCCAACCCAAAGGTCCCCATCCCGTCCTATCCAGGCCTCTTCAACTGTGGGGAGCACCCCAGATGCCCAGATGGGCTATGGCACACAGATGGGCTGTGCCCTATGTGCAGACTTCACCCAGCCACACAGGCTGGGAAGACACAAGCAGTCCTCCCTAATGCCTAAAGAGGTGCTCAGAATACCTACCAGACTCCCAGGCAGACCACTGTGTGGGGGATGTGTGTTTGCCCAGGTCTCCAGCAGGTGGCACTCCCTTTCATTTCAAGGATTTGAAACCTACACTCAGCCCTAGAGAGGACAGTGGGACAGGGGTCTGTCATACAGTTAGTGATCACTAAGATAAAGGAGGGATTTGTCTGAGTCCCGACCTGCCACCACCAGGGCCTGTTCTGGAGACACTCTGAGAACTGCGGACAGGAGCTTAGCAAGGAGCTGAGACTGACAGATCTGGTCAGCTGGAGTGCACAGAGGAGGGATGCTGCTGCACACTGGTGACCAAGGGAAAGGATCAGGAGAAAGGACGCCAAGAGCCCCTGAAGCATTATCTCCGGAGCCTGACCATGGCTGTGGTGGCTGCCACACACAAGGTGAAGGTCAGCACCTCAGTGTCTGGCTACTGGGAATAGCAGGCCTCTACCTGTGAGTCTAGAAGGTGGTTTCCAACTCACTGGGTGTCTGGGATGGAGGTTACGAGTGCTGACATCATTCCTAGGACCTGCAAAACATCACTGCCCCATAGGACGCAAATCAGCTCTGGGGAAAGGGGTCACTCTAGGGTGGCTCCTGGGCTGTCAGGTTCAGCTCTGTGCAGAGCGAGCAGACCCCATGACTGTGCTCACAGGCAGGGCTCCGCCAGGGAGGCAGAGGCCTGGGCTAGACACCGGGTCTGAGAGGCATAACCCCTGGTCAGCAGGGCTGCTGGAGGAGTTACAGCAGGTGACTGATACACTGTCTCAGCACAGTAGTTGCCTGGGCCAAAGGGCTCAGCTGTTTCCCAGGCCTGGGGCCTTGCACCCTGTGGGTATGCCTCATTCCTCCTGTCTTGCTCAGATTTATGGGAAGCTGTACGAAAGCTGCCTCGTGGCTGTCTGGGAAAACAAACTGAGACAAAAACCTACTAACAAGCTCCATGAACTGTCACGTCCTTGCTCTTCCTGTAGCGTTTCAGGCTGTCCTCCCACCCACAAACGTGGATGATGACCGTCTGAAGGACACGATCCTAACATCCTGTTGTGATACCGCTGATACTTGGCGGTGCCCTCAATCTGCCACACCATCCCAACAGAAAAGGTACTCAGAAGGTAGGGTCCGAAACGCTGGGGCTTCCCCTTCCTGTAGGCCTGAGGAGGTGGACAAGTTCAGATTCTCATTTCAGACTCCCCTAGTACAGCGAGGCCACTGGCCTGGAAGGTTCCTCTTTTGGGGGGACTGAACATAGGAGTGGAACTGAAACGCAACCAGCCTGCTGCCGCAGGGAGGGATCAGGATGACCTGTCTCCTCTTCCACAGTACCACTATGGTGTGCAGGCTCGTGCTCACCAGATATTCTCTGAAAGAACAAAAGCAGACATCTGGACCAAAACAGCTGATGGGGGCTCCCTGGTACTCACAAGCTTGGGCGGGTCTTTAAGAGATGACTGGCCCAGGTTGGAGCGGTAGCCCTGACAGAAGGAACAGTCCGGGCACGAGGGCATAGAAAGCAGAAGCAGCACCCTGGGGCTGGGGAGGAGCTGCTGTGTGCAGGATGGAGGGGCAGAGGGTGGGTGGGGGGTTTATGGGACCTGGGGATGGTAAAGACCCCAGGTTCACAATTAACACAGCACCAAGTCTTTACTGGGCAGCCCACTAAGTACTTCCAACACACCACCTCTTTAGTTCCAGTCCTGCTGTGGTGAGAAGCCCTGCTAAGACATGAGGCAGGAGGAGGACAGAGCTACAACTGGACCCCAGCAGGTCACTGTGACACTCCATAAAGTTGCAAGGCTGCCTGTAATCCCAGCACTTGGGAGGCTGAGGCAGGTGGATCACAGTGAGTTTGCGGTGAGACTGAACTACTTATCAAGACTCAAAAACAAAACAAAACAAAACAAAAGCCACAAGCCATTGAGGTTGAGAAGTGTTTTCCCCAAAGTGCACTGGTAGAGGAATGAGAGGGCAGATACATGCACCACCTACCTGAAGGCATAGGTCTTCTGATGCCAGCTCAGCTGTCCCCGGATGCTGTATGCGATGGTGGTGACAAATTCCCCACCAAGCCCCAGCTCTGAGCACAGCTTCAGGGCAAACTTCTCTGGCGAGTTCTCCTTCTCCGACATGTCCCACTCAAACTGGTCCACCAGGGAGATGTTTCCCACATGGATGTTCAGCTGCAGCAAGAACCAAAGCCACAGGTGAGAGCAGGCAGAACTATCCTCGGCCCGCAAGGCATCAGGATGTGAAGATGGCCCACAGCTCACAGGCGGAGAACTAGGGCTGACCCTTGTCCTTCCAGTTGCACAACTGCCAATCAGAGCCAACCCCACAACCCCCAGGTTGCTGTGAGGGGCTCCAGCTCAGAGCCTGGCAGTCGCCATCAAGAAAGCCCTGAAGTGCCTCCAGGGACACCTGACTCTACCTCACCTCTCTTCCCACTGCCCTCACTCCCCATGTTTGACAGTATCCTCTTTTCTGTGCTTCACCCCTAAGTCAGTCAATTTTCAGATGACTGTGTTGGCCAGGCAGCGTTCAGGTCAAGTGTCCCAGAACCTGCCTTAGGCCATCCTCTTTGTTTAAGCTTGGCCCTCTCGGAAGTCATCTTGCCAGCACCTTGGCACTCAGCACAAAGTGGCAGGCAACCCAGGGAGGGCAGTAGAAGCACTGACAGGCTCTTTCCACACCCTCCAGCAGATCCTTCCTGGTAGGTGACACACAGCCAAAGGCGCCCAGGACTCAGACAAGCAGCTGGGAGTTTTCACAAGTGGAGAGCACCCAGATCAGAGAGAACACAGCCTGACCCCAGAAGCTCCCACTATACCTGCTCTAGCAACCCCTCAGCCTTGGAGGAGTTACGCCTGTTCCAAAACTGGGCATCACTGAATGACAAAGATTGGACCCGTGGGGTCTGGCTTGTTCGCTCACCATGATGTCACCCCACAGCAGTGGGGAGTTAGGACCTCCCTCATGGTTGTCCACTGTTCTGCGGGGTGAGCAAGCCATGGTGAACCTGCTCATTCACTACTGTCCCTTCTTTTGGGGGAGGAGGGGACAGTAAGGATTGAACTTTGGGCCTCACATGTTAGGCAAGTGCTCTACCACTGAGATATATCCTTGCCATTTTAAAGTTTTTATTTTCAGGCAGCATCTTGCTAAGTTATCCAGTTCGTCCTCAAATTCGTGATCATGCTGCTCAGCCTCCCAAGTAGCTGGAATTATAGGCCTGCATCCCTGCCTGGCTTTCCCTTGGTTTTCATGACACAGATCACAGTGGGCAGAAGCATGGTGAACTGCTCTAAGAGCCCAGCTCTGGCTCAGCCCACCTGTTAATTTTTACCTTCTCTCCTGGCATGGTGTGTGTGGGGGACCCCAACCCCTGATCATATGCATGAAGCCTCGTGCCTCTGAACCATTCACACCACATTTTATTCACTGGCATGTTCTTCCCTTTGCCTGGAGAGAACTAACCTGCCTACCTTTCTTTTTCTCTTTTTCTTTTGTGGTACTGGGGGATGAGCCCAGTGCCTTTGCACAGCTACATACCTAGCCATTTAATTAATTAATTAGCACTTGTATTCTGAGATGAGATCTCACTAAGCTGCCCATGCTGGGCTTGAACTTGCCATCTCCCCTGTCCTGCTCAGCCTCCCAAAGTGTTGGGATTACAGGTCTGCACCCTCATGCTCGGCTAGAATCAGCCTCTTAGCACTCTGACCTCAACTAAAAAGCTGGCTCCAAAGTCCTTCACGCCCCTGCTGTGCCCCTCCACACCCTTTCTCCTGTTTCCACATGGCACTGAGGACCTGCCGGGCCCGTCTTAGTCACCCACCCTTGTTTTCAGTTTAGTCATCCCCTGAGCAGCAGGCTCCCCAGCACGGATGGGCTCTCGGGCATTTATTCTGGGAATCAACAATCCTTATGGTACCACTGGCCAGCAGAGGAAGGAGGTGGGCGCCACAGTACCCTCCACATGGCCCAGATCGGGTGGTGTGGGCTCAGCCCAGCCCCTCAGGCCTTTGCACCTGCACGCTTCCCCATACCCACAACCAAGGAAGGTTTCTCCAACAGCTGGGGTTGCCTCTTCCCAATAGGAAGCAGATGCAGAGTAAACCACATGGACACTGGGCCGCTGCAGAGAATGCACAGCAGGTGACAGCCAGAAACACAGCAAGCAGGACCCACCTGCCAGCAAGCTTGTAAACATAGCAAGCACTGTTTACACCCACCAGGCCACCTGCCCTGCCTTGTGAACTATGCTGCCCACCCTGCCATTTGGTCACTAGTGCATTCATTTATTCAAAAGTACAGACTCCCAAGGAGAGGCACAGAGCACAGACACAAGCCCATGAAACATCATCCTGATGGGTCGGGAAGAGAAAGACACTGTCCAGGCGAGATGAGTGAACACACGGTGCATCAGCCCTATGAGTGAGGCTATGAGGGAAATGAAGGAGGAGCAAAATAAAAGACAGGACGCGGAGGTAGATCCACATGAAGATGGGGGCGGATCTGCAGATGGGAAGACGAATAGAGGAAGTAAGAAGGGTCCCAGCACGGTATGTGTACTAACTCCCACGATGAATGTGTGTATTATGTATTATAAACGTGTACTAATACAGAGAGGGTCAGAAGCCAGGCCAGCCTCTGCAGTCAAAGGCCAGGAAAGCCTCCCAGGGAAGGTGGCCTTCTAGGAAGAAATGGAATGAATGAACCCAGAGAGCAAGCAAGCGACTCCCTGGGGCAGGTGTTCCCACCCGTGGGCAGCCACAGCAATGCAAAGGCCTGAGGAGGGCCTTGCTTCCACAAAGGGTGCTGGGAAGCTTCTACTCTGGGCAGAGAGGACTCTGCCACTGCCACTGGTGAGGAGCAGCTGGACTACAGGAAGCCGGACCAGGACCCCCCAAGTAGGCGTGAGGTAGGTCTGAGTCCTGCTACCTACTCTGGCGAGATCACGTGCGTTCAGGGTGGCGTGGCCATAGGCGTGCTATCTACTCTGAATGCCCTGGAAGCAAGTGGAGCCAACCCAGGCCAGGTACCCTGGTAGCAGTGGTCAGGCCTGGGCTCTGGTGCTGGCCTTGCCAAGAACATCTGAAAAAGACGCTCTGTGGGTGGCACCACTACAAAGATTCCTGTTGTCTCGCCTCTGTGTCCCAGAACAAGACAAAGAAGAATGTCCTCACAGAAATACCCAAACCTTCTGAGTTCTAGACAAGGAGGAACCTTCAGTGTGACCTTCAGTTCCTCACTCAAAAATGGGCCACTGTCTTAGGGGTCATGATGCTCACAGGGGCCCTGGGCGGATGAACACAGCGCCCCCATCCCATGTGGCACAGGCTTCCTTGGGCTGGCTGTCTCCACCCCAGGGCAGGGTCCTGGCCTAGGGACCTCTCTTAACAGCTGACAGCCCACACCACCCCACAGGTGGGGATCATAGATGACTCAGGGCTAATTAGAAAGCCTCTGCTCAGGGGAACAGGTGGTGGCCCTGGAGGATTTGTAGCCGCCGGACAACTTTATGTATGGCTGACTTATAAGTCTTGTCAAGATAACAAAAAAATGGAGTCAATTCTGAGAAAAATGTCAGGGAAGTGGGCTGCATATGGAGTGCTGGCTTCTCTGGAGGACCCTAAATGGGACTGATCCCAGCTATTTGGAACCATGTGATTGGGCGGGGCTAGGCCTATGGCTTCATCCTCACCAAGGGTTAGGACAAAGATGTGGTACAGAGCAGGGACCTCCAGTGCTGCCCTCTGCAGCCAGCAGGCTGTGCTCGAGGACACAGGCAAAGCAACATATACTGCAGCCCCAACACACCCCATCGCTCCCTCATGATGTCCCTTTCCTTCTAGATGATGCCCCCTTCCTGTTAGCTGGCCATAGTGTGAGACTCAAATGAGATAGAGTAAACAAAATCATATTTCTCTCAAAAGCAAAGTATTAGTGAGTAAGGAAATGACTGAATAAGGCATCAAAAATATCCTGAGAAGCCTGGCATTATGACATACACCTGTAATCCCAACACCTGAGAGGCTGAGGCAGGGGGAACTACAGTCTGAGCAACATAGCGAGACCCTGTCTCAAAAAAAAAAAGAAAAAAATTCTGGGTCCTAGAATTAGCTGGTAACTTCACTGGTGAAATCTACCAAAGAACTAACAGCGATCCTTCTCAAACTCTCCTAAAAACTTGAAGGGGGGGAACATTTTGCAGCTTACTACCCTGATACTACAGTCAGTTGGATACTTCAAGAAAGGAAAATCAGAGCCAGGTATGGTGGCGCATGCCTGTAATGCCAGCACTGCGGGAGGCTGAGACAGGAAGATGTCAAGTTCAAGCCCAACCTGGGTAATTTAGTGAGACCTTGTTTCAAAAAAAGTACACTGGACTATAGCTGAGTCCCAAGGCTTTGATATCCTCAAGGCTTTCAATTCTCAGTAAAACACAGACACACGGATGGACATACACACACACAGACACACACACACACACACACACACACATAAAGGAAAGGAAAATCAGACTCGTATCTTTTTTGTTTGTTTGTTGAGACAGGGTGTCCCTGTGCAGTTCACTTTGTAGCCCAGGCTGATCTTGAACTCGCAATGATCCTCCTGTCTCAGCCTCCCAAGTGCTGGGATTACAGGCATGTGCCACTACACCCTGCTAGTATATCTTATGAACACTGATTCAAAAATTCTCAACAAGATACTAACAAATTGTTTTCAGCAGCATATTAAAAAGATTCCACATCACAACATAATTTAACACTCTTTCATGATCAAAACACTAGATAAACTGGGAATAGGAGAAAACTACCTCAATATAACAAATGCCATATGTTAGTATCATTCTTAGGTGGTAAAACACTGAAAATTTTGTTCTATGATAATTGCTCTCACCACTTCTATGTGACACAGTGTATTCTAGCCAGAGCACTTAGGCAAATAACTAAGTAAAATATATCCAACTGAAATCAAAGAAGTAAAGATATATGGTCTTTATGAACATATATATTTAGATATATGATCTGGTACATAGAAAACCTTAAAGATTTCACCAAAAAAGATTAATGAATGAATTAGCAAAGAAGCAAAGATATAAAATCAACACACAAAAACCAGTTGAGTTTCTATACATTAATAATAATAAACTATCTGAAAAGGAAATTAGGAAAATAACTTCATCTGAAATAACATTAGAAAAAAGAAAAAAAATAGTATTAGCTGAGTGAAGTGGTTTGAATTCCAGCACTCAGGAGACTGAGGCAGGAGGCCAGCCTGGGTGTTGAGTGGTTTATCTCCTGTGCTCAAAGGTAGGGCTTTGGGGAGGTGACTGTATGGAATACACATCACTGATGAATTTATAGCTGGATATGGTGCTGGAGGTGAGGTCTGGTGGGAAGAGGTGGGCTACTATGAGTCAGGCCTGCAAAGGCAAATAAGTAAGTATATACACAGAGTGCGCGTGTGTGAGCGTGCATGCATGTGCACCCATGTGCGTGTGTGTGCGTGTGCGAGCGTGCTCACATACCTACCCTTCTTCCCCCCTTGACAGTGCTCTCACCTCCCTGCCTCCTAAGCCACGAACTCTTTCCCCTCCGCCATGCTGCCCTGCCTTGGAATCAGCTGCCTATGGACTGAAACCTCTATAAACTGTGAGCCAAAATAAACCTTCTCTCCCTTATGTTGTGGCTACTGGGTATTGTACCTCAGCGATGAGGAAAGTAACCAAGGCCCTGGGCTACACAGTGAGACCCTAACTCAGAAAAAACCAAACTGAACCAAAGCAAAATAATAAAATACCATCAACAAGAATAAAATGCAGAGAATTAGCTTAACCACGGAGGTGAAAGACATAAAACTACAAAACATTGCTGAAAGAAATGAAAGCATAAATCAATGGAAAGGTAGTCATGTTCATGGTTTAGAAGACTTGATATTGGGAAGATGTCAGTATTATTAAAAGTGATTTATATACTCACTATAATCCACAACAAAATTCCAATATTTATAGAAATAGAAAAAAAACCCATCTTAAAATTCATATGAAGCACACCTGTAATCCCAGCACTCGAGAGGCTGAGGCAGGAGGACTGCTGTGAGTTCAATGCCAACTTGGGCTACACAGTGAGTTCAGGACCTGTCCTAACTACATAGTGAGATTCTCTCAAAAAACAAAAAATGAAAACAATATATATCCTATGAAGAGAGAGAGGAGGGGAAGGAGATGTAAAAAGAATTAAGACATTACATACATGTATCAATTCCTCATGATGGATGTCATCATTATGTACTGCACATGTACTAACAAAAATTTTTTAAAAATTCATAGGTATCTAAGGGACTCTCAACAGCCAAAGCAATACTGAAAAAGAATGATATTAGAAAACTCACAATTACTAATTCAAAAATTTACTACAAAGCTACAATAATCAAATCAAGGTACTGCTGAGGCAAAGACAAACATATGACCAATGGATGAGAATAGACAGTCCAGAAATAAACCCTCACATATATGGTCAAATAACGTTCAAATAGTGTGCCAGGAACGTTCTCTGGGAAAAGCACAGTATTTTCAACAAATGATACTGGGAAAGCTCATTATATATACACAAAAGAATGAAACTGCACTCTTAGATAATACCACATATAAAAATTGAGTCAAAACAGACTAACAGAGGCTGGAAAAGTGCTTCAGTGGTGCTGCACATGCCCAGCACGCACAAGGCCCTGCTCAATCCCCAGCACTAAAACAAACAAAAACAACAAATCAACATGAAAAACCTAAACCTAAGACCTAATACTATAAGACTTTTGAGGAAAAAAACAAGGAAATCTTCATGCCATTGGATTTGGAAGTGTTTCTTAAACATGACATCAAAAGTACAAGCTACACATGAAAAAGAAACATTAGATGACATCAAAATTAAACTTTGGGGCAAGGCTGTAGCTCAATGGTAGAGTACCTGTCTAGCATGGATGAGGCGCTAGATTCACTCCCTGGCACAGAAAAAATACCTTTTGAGCAGTACGGGGCACTAACAAAACTGAAACCCACAGAATGAGAGAAAATACTAGCAAATTATGTGACTGATACCTAAATAAAAAACTTGTAAAACTCAACAAGAAAACCAAAAATCCAATTCAAAAATAGGCAGAAGATTTGAACAGACACTTTTCCAAAGATTTATAAATACCCAATAAGCATAAGAAAAGATAGGATCACTGATCAGTAGAGGAATGCAAATCAAAACCACAGTACGATTCTACTTCACACTCTTTAGAATGGCTGTTTCATTAATTAATTAAAAATTAATTAATTCACTTATGTAGCCCAGGCTGGGGTTTAAGTCACAGCAGCTCTTCTGCTTCAGCCTCCCAAATACTGGGATTATAGGCCTGTGCCATCATGCCCAGCTAGGCTGGCCATTATTTTAAAAAAGAGAGCCAGGTCCTTGCCTGTAATCTCAGCACTCTGGCAAGCTGAAGCAGGAGGATCTCAAATTCTAGCCCAGCCTGAGCAACTTAGCAATTTAATGAGACTAGTCTCCAATTAAAAAAAAAAAAAAAACCCAGGGCTGGGGATGCGGCTCAGAATGAAGACTCTAGATTCAATCTCCAGTACTAGTCGCGGGCGGGGAGGGGGACGACAAGTGTGGTCAATACGGGGAGAGATCAGAACCTTGTACACTGCTGCTATGAAAACGTGTGGTGGTTACTGAAAATGTTAAGAAAACAAAAAACAAAAACATTAAAAATAGAGTCACTGTATGATCTAGCAATTCCACCTGTGGATATATATCCAAAGAATTGAAAGCAGGAACACAGATATTGGCACATCCATGTTTATACAGCAGAAAATCTCAAGCATCCACCAATGGATGAATGGACAAATAAAATGTGTCACACGCAACAGAATATTCAGTCTTAAATACTCCTGGCCCAGCCCAGCCCAGCCCACTGGAAGACTGCCGCAGCACCGCCTGCCTTACCGGGGCTTCCCTGCTCTGCCCACCAAGCTGCCTTTCCCTCCATTGCCCTACTGGGCTTTGTTCCGCACCTAGCAGTGCTAGAGCAGCAATCCCTGACTCTCTCTAGAATGTGACACCTTAACCTGAGATCAAGCCCTCCTTCCTGGGGACACAGCCAGATGCTGCCTGACATAAGGCTTTCCAAAAGCCCTGGCGCAGTGTGGAATCCAAAGACAGGCTTCTGCCAAGGCCTCAATGTGCCCTTAGCACTCCACAAGACAATTCCCCTAGCTCAAGGCTAGGAGCCACCTACCTTGATGATAACACGCTGATCAGACTGGTCCTCCAAGATGCTGTCCGTAGGATAGGACTCAATCTGCTGTCTGATGGCAGAGGCAATGGCTGGTACAAATGTCAGTGGGTTCAAATCCAAGTCATCACAGAGGATTTCTGAAAACATCTCAGGGGTCATCAGCTTCTCTGAAATCAGGAGAGGCAGAGCGTCACAACAGATTACAAGCCATCATCTCCTCGCACTCAGGCCTGGCTTGGGTCCTCTCTTCCTCGTCTGCCAAGCCTCCCACACGCAGACGAGGATGACCGCAGAGCTGAAGGGCGCCCTTCTGGGGACTGAGAGTAGAAGAGGAGGCGCAGGACAAGCAGCCCTCCTTTTGGCCCTCACTTTGCAAATACCTCTTCTTCCAGGGCCATGGGATTTCTCCTAGTGACCACATCTTACCAAACCAGGTCTCACCTCACAACCAGAAATCTCGCAAAGTCAAGATCCAGCACATATCTGTCACCGCCAGGACCACTGATGTCCTTTTGTAGCTACACTTACTTCCCTCCCACTCTTACCCCCTCCTAAACCCTGAGCAACAACCAATTTCCATTTATATCATTTGATCATCTCAAAAATGTCAAACAAAGGGAACCATACAGTAGGTGGCTTTGGGGAATTACCTTTCTTTTACTGAGCAAAATTCTCCGAAGATTCATCCAAGCTGTTACCTCCTTTCTATTGACAAGAAGCATTCCACAATATTGAGAGATCACGTTTTGTTAACTATTCACCCACTGAAGGGCATCTAGGCTGTTTCTGGTCTCTGGCTAGTAAACGAAGCTGTTATAAACATCCGTGTGCAGGCTTTAGTATAAAAAGAAGTCTTCGTTTCTCGGGGGTACACGCCCAGGACTGCAACTGCTGGGCCATATGGTGTTGCATGTTTGGTCTTTAAACTACCAAACTGCTTCCAGAGTAGCTGAGCTGTTTACATTTCCACCAGCAGTGTGTATAGGTGACCCAGCTCTTCCGCAGCCTCACCAGAGCTGAGTGTTGCCTCTACTCTTCACAGCCGTGGAATGACACTATAGTTTTAATTTGCCTTTCCCTAACAGCCTACAGGATGGAACATCTTCCAATGTATTTGCCATCTATTTATTTTCTTCAGTGAAATCTCTTCATGTCTTTGTCCATGTTCTAATTGGATTTTCCTTTTCACTAATGAATTTCAAACTGCAGATTCCAGTTCTTTTTCAGACACAGGATTTCCAAATATTTTCCTGCGCTCTGCAGCTTGTGCTCTCATCCTCCCACTGGGGTCTTATGGAGAGCAAAGTACTGGCAGAGATCAGTTTTCAGGAGTTCCTCTTACAGACTGTGCTGTGCTGCCTAAGAATTCTTTATTTAGCCTGAGACAGCCAAGATTTTCTATTATTTTCCCCAAAGTTTTATATTTTATATTTAAGCCTATGCTCCTTTGAGGGTGAATTCTGTATGGGATTTAGGTCATCACTTTGCCTTCACCTCTTGAAGGCAAGAGCCCTACCACTGGGCCACATCCCCAGCCCTGCCTTCACCTATTCAGTTGCTCCGGACCACTCTGTTCAAAGAGCTATCTTTCCTCCGCTGGATTAAATCCATCTCCACCTTTGTTAAAAAATCAGTAGCGCTCACTTGTATGGACTTCTCTGGAATCTCAGTTCTGTTCCACTGACGTGTCTGCCATTCTGCCCATGCCACAGGGCTTACTGGAACTCGGCAGTGAGCCTTGAGACTAGGTAGAATAATTTCTTACACTAGTCTTTTGAAAATGTATTTGGCTTATTTTAGTTCCTTTCTCTTACACTATAGAGTAATTTTGTCTATATAAAAATCTCACCAGGACATTCATAGGAATTACATTAAACTTGTATATCAATTTAGTGTGAAATGACATAGTCTTTTAATCAATGAACATGGTATGTCTATTTACTTCAATTTTTAAAAACTACTTTCATTGATGTTTTTAGTTTTTGGCATAAAAGTCATATAGTTTTGTTAGACTTATACTTATATATTCCTTTTATTACTGAGTAATAATAAATGGCAACTGTATTAGTCCATGCTCCATTGCAACAATAAAACAACAGAAGCTAGGAAAGTACAAAGCAAAGAGGTTTATCCAGCCAGGTGTGGTGCTACACTCTTGTAATTCCAGCACTTAGGGAGGCTGAGGCAGAAAGACTGCTGTGAGTTTGAGGTCAGCCTGTGCTACATAGTGAGACCCTATCTCAAATAAAAACCAAACCAAAACAAAACAAAATGAAGGGCCAGGAAGATAGCTCAGTGGCACAGCGCCTGCCTGGCAAGCACAAGGTCCTGAGTTCGATTTCCAGTACCCCCCCCCAAAAAACCAAAAAAACCTCAAGCATCCACTGAGGTTTTGTTTTCTAAAACAAAACAAGGTTTATCTAGCTGTGGTGGCACATACCATAACCCCAGTATTCTGGGAGGCTGAGACAGGATGACCACAAATTCAAGCCAGTGTAGGCAAATTAGAGACTGTCTCAAAAGAAGAGAAAGAAAGAAAGGGGAGGCTGGAGTGTAGCTCAGAGGTAGAGCGCTTGCCCAGTATGAACAAATCCCTGGATTCAATTCCTAGTACTAGGGAAAAAAAAGGGAGGGCCTACTATAATCCCAAATATTTGAATTAAAGGAATATTTGAGGCAAGAGGATCACAAGTCACAAGTTCAAGTCTAGCCTGGGAAGCCTGGGATGTACCTCAGTGGTAGTACACTTACCTAGCATGTGCAAGGTCCTCGGTTCAATCCAGGGCCTAGTGGAAGACGTTTAGGTCAGTAGGAGTCCTTCCCTTGTAGTCAATGCTCATCTCACTGAGTGAATTAGTTCTCTTGACTGAGACTTGTTATATAAGAGCAATACTGGCCTCTCCCTGGTATCTGGCTTCCTGCCTTGCCAGGCATTCTCTTTTAAGCACTTCTGCCATTATGGTGCCATCTACTGTGAGGCACACATCAGAGCTGAGTAGGAGCAGGGACTATGCTCTTGAACCTCCAGAAACTTTGAGCTAAATTATACATTTTGGGGGATGGGGTACTGGGTATTGAACCCAAGGCCTTCCTACTGAGCTACATTCTCAGCCTTTTAAGGAAGTCTTATATTGAACCAGGATCTCACTAAGTCACTAACTTCCCACAGTAGACTTGAATCTGTGATCCTCCTGCTTCAGCTTCCCAGAGTGCTGAGATTACGGGCACATGCCACCTCATCCAACTTTTTTGGGATTTAAAATTGTATATTCTATTTCCTTAATAGTATTGGACATGGGATATATAGCTCAATGGTAGAGTGCTTGCCTACCTCACACAAGACCCTGAGTTTGATCCTTAGCACTGCACTAAAAAAAAAAAAAAAAAAGTAAAGTTGTACAGCAATTCCAGTTATGTATCTGGTTTGATACTAGGTGAGGCATGTTCTTTGTGCTTTGTAAAGAATGATCACTTTGTCCAAGCTGTCGAGTTTATGTGTGTAGAGCTGCTTGTAGTATTCCACTCTTCTTGATACCTGTGGTGCTTTGTAGTCATACATTTCTGTCAGTCTTGCAAGAGGCTGTCAGTTTTATTGATCTTCCAAAGCACCAGCCATGTTTCATCGATTTTCTCTTGTCCTTCATTATAATTTCGTTGCTTCTGCTCTTCTCTCCACCATGTGCTCCTTGCTCCTGGTTTTGGTTCTGTGTTGCTCCCGAGTTTTTGAGATGAGCTTAGCCTAGATCTGAAGCTGTTCGCATGTTTTGGTGTACAGACTAAAGCTACACACGATCTTCGTGACACTACTTTAACTGCATTCTACACACTCTGAGAGTTGTACTTTCATTCAAGTCCCTGTACATTTTTAAATTCCCCTCAGACTTCCTCTTTGAACCATGAATTACTTACAGTGTCTTCATTTAGTCTGCACGCATATGAGTGTATTGGGGCTGGAAAACACCTTCTGTCTAGCCTCAGTTCTCTTCAATTTGTTGAGGCTGCTCTACGACATATGGTTTATATGGTGTATTTCCACGGGTACTAGAAAAGAATGCATTCTCAGCTGTGCTGCTGTGTTCTATAAATGCTAGATTCTGTTGTTTGTTTTTGCTTTCAATTTCTTTTATCATCTCACTGATTTTCTTTCTAGTTTTATGAGGTGCTGAGAGAAGGATGTTGAAGTTTCTAGTATAACTGTGGATTTGTTTATTTCTCCTGTCAGTTCTGGTTTTGCTTCATACTTTCAAAGTAAACAAATGTGACTAAAAACACAGCAAATCAATTTTGTTTTGTTTTTTTGGCAGTACTGCGGACTGAACTTGGGATAACACATCTAGGCAAGTGCTCTGCCACTCAGCCACATCCTTTGCCCTATTTTGTCTTTTGAGACTGGATCTCACTATGCAGTTCAGGCTGGCCTTGAACTTGAAGTATCCTCATGCCTCAGCCTCATGGGTGCTGAGACTACAACAGGGGTGTACCACCACACCTGGCTATTACCAGTGAAGGCTAAGGAAGTAGCTGCAGAACACAGTTTTGTTTTTCTATGTGTTTATAATAAATTACATTGAGTGGAGATTTTTTTTTTTTGAGACAGACTCTCACTATGTAGCTCAGGCTGGCCTCAAACTTGTGGCAACCCTCCTGCCTCAATCTCTCCAGTGCTGGGATTATAGGTATGTGCCACCACGCCTGGCTAGAAATTATGTTTTACATGAGGATTCCTATGAGGAAACTCAGGACTGAAACTCACAGTGGAGTAATGGATGGACGCTGGTCTTCCTTATGTCCCACCCTGTTCTCCTCATGAGGACCATTGGGAAGGGCTGTCTCAGATTTCGGAACTATGTATGATTCTACCTCTTTTGAGCCACAGGCTAATACAATTCTTGACCATACTCTGAACTGTAAAACCAACCTTTGAGCATCTCTGCCTGGTTCTAAAAAGCTGAGAGTCATACCCATTTCCTAGCAATGCACACCAACTGCAAACTAAGTATGAACCTGAGCACTGGCCTCATTCTCACACTGCCTAGCTTCACTTTCTTTTTCATTCTGTTTTCCCTATTTTTTTTTCATTTAATTTAGTCTTCTATACCAAGTATTGTCATGTAATCTGTCTTATATCCTTTCTGGAACAGGATGAGGGTATAAATAAACAGTAAAAACTTCCTATGTGTCGTTAAAAGAAAAATAACAAGACATTCTGGGCATGGTGTGGCCCATGCCTATAATCCTAGCACTCAGGTGGCTCAGGCAGAAGGACTGCCATGAGTTTGAGGCCAACCTGGGCTACATACTGAGTTCAAGGCCAGGCTGAAGTACATAGCAAGAGCCTGGCTCAAACACCCCCCCAAATAAATAAATAAATAACAAGACAATATGTATACTGATTAAATTTTGACAACTAAATTCTATGGTTAAGCAATAAAAAAACAAGGCCCTTGACTTCAAGAAGCTGTGGGAGAGAAAGGGAGAGGGAGAGAAGGAGGGAGGGAGAAAGGAAGACAGAGGGGGAGGGGGAGGAAAAGAAGGGGAGGGGGAGAGAGAGGGAGAGGGAGGTAGAGGGAAGGAGGGGGAGAGAAGGGGAGAGGGGCAGTGAGGGAGAGAGGGAGCGGGCAGGAGAAAGACGGAGATGGAGGAAGGAGGAGACACAGAGGGAGGGGAGAAGGGGACGAGGAGAGGGAGAGAGAAGGAGATGGAGGGGAGGGAGAGGGAGGGAGGAGGAGGGAAGGAAGGGGAGAGAAAAGGAGGGAGAGGAAGAGAGAGGAAGAGGAGAGAAGGAAGAAGAGAGGGAAGGAGAGGGAAGGAGAGGGAGAGAGAGGGAGAAAGAGAGAGAAAAATAACTATGACAGAAGCCAGCAGAGTTAATTGGGGAACTCAGCAAAGGGCCCAATATCCATGTGCGGCCCCGTCCCCAAGTTGAGGTGTTACCACTTCGCTGCATCTTCCACTGCTATATTCAACAAACCTACCAGAACCTCCCCTGCCACACCCTTCAGACATCTCGCACATCTTCTGGGAGAAAAATACTGCAAGTAATATATTATCTGCCACCAAGTTTTAGCAAAGTAAGGCACTGAAACGCAACAGAAAACGCTACACCAATGATAAAGGGTAAAGAAACATGGAAGATACTTCTAAGTGGCATTAAAAAAAACCCCAAACCCCAAGACCTGCTCTATAGTTACAAATATATATATACATTTTTTAGTTACAAATATATAGTCTTTTATTTTAAAGGTAAAAGAACAGAAACAGATTAACAGACAAACAAAACACCCAAACAATAGAAGCCACACAGAGTTTCAGACAAGGTGACAGGAAATGAACAATGGTCGCTGTATTCCTGTTGTTATGTTCAAACTGGTTACTCCGTTAAACAAATATTGGCAGGTAAGGTTGATCAAACAAAGACAGGGTCTCACTATGCAGTTCAGGCTGGCCTTGAGCTCACTTTGTAGCCCAGGCTGGTCTCAAACTCGCAATGATCCTCCTGCCTCCAGCCTCCCAAGTGCTGGGATTAGACGCGTGTGCCACCATGCCCAGCAGTGACAACTATATTTAAATTGTAAATACTGAGATTTTGGTGATTTAAAAAATGCTATTAGCTTTTCTTTGTTTGAATATAAGTATGACTGTTATAAAAACCCTGACAGATGGACTGGGGAATATCTCAGGAACAGAGCGCTCACCCTACATGCTTGAGGCCCTGGTATAAGCCCCAGCATCTTAAGAGAAAAACAAGTCTAACAGGTTTAGAAAAACAATAAAGAAAATAAACATACAAAATCATCCTCAGATTGGAGAAGCACTGTAAATGCTCTGGGGCATATAGTCTTCTAAGTTTTCTCTCTCCATTTGCACTGACAAAGTTAAGAGAGCAGAAGACCAGAAGAGCTGGCACAAGCCCACGACTTAGGCACACAAGTTCTGTCCTCAGGCTCCTGGAGAAGGAGCAGGGTGGCGGGCCGAAGGGGAAGTGTGGATGGGCCAGGCGGCCTGAACAGGTCTGAGAAGCGCCTTCACGGTCCTAACCACATGGACCAGCAGCCTGCTGTAGCCTGCTGCGCCCGTCTCTTGAGCCACTCAGCTTCACCTACGGAGGAGGGAACCTGGAGCTCTCAAGCTGCTACGGTTTGTCCCCACAAAAATTTATGCTGAGACTTGGTCCCAGTACAGTAAGGTTGGGAGGTGGGGCCTACTGGGAGGTACTTGGCTCATGGGGGTGGAGTCCCCAAGAAAGGATGAATGCTTTTCTCTTGCGAGTTCTCCCTCCCTGTGCGAACCGGTCTAGTTTAGTTGCTATGAGAGCAAGCTCTTACAAAGCAGCTCTGGTCCTTGTTTTGTCCCTTGCACACGTGCCCACCTGTATGGATTCCCTGAATGGATCATGGACATTCCAGCCTCCAGAATAATAAGCCAAAATGAACTGTTTTTCTTTATAAATCACCCGGTCTCCGATATTCTGTTAGAACAACGGAAAATGGATTAAGACATCTGCCCAGGCCACAAGGAACAGGGAACAGCAGCAGAACCAGGGTGAACCTGGAGTCCATACCCTAAGAACCACGTTACTATACCCTGAATGTCACATCCAGATCTGTCTGACAGACAGCTGGAGGGAAAGAGGCTATCTGCACAGAAGGCCCAGCTGAGACCAATCACCCACATACCATTCATGTTCCAGGTAAAGGCATCCCGCAGCTTCTGCCCATCAATCTCCATGTCCAGCCGGATGGGCACCAGCACCTCAGGCTGAGAGGCATTCTCATGAATCACAGCTGGGTCATGGTCATCAAAGCTGAAATGAAACAGCAACAACAGTCAGCCAAGGCACCATGGGTCCCTTTGTCTAGGGCCGGAGGGATATGAGTTTTCAACTTCTCTCTGTACATCAGGTCATTATAAATGTAGCTGGAGGGGAAAGGGCACTTTCTAGAGGGACTGTAACATTCTCTTAACAATCAACTCTTTTTTTTTCTTTTTTCTGGCGGTACTGGGGATTGAACTCAGGACCTTGTGCTTGCCAGGTAGGCCCTTATGCCACTGAGCTAAATCCCCAGCCCCCTCCAGAGGGACTTATCACCTACCACTGAAGCCACACAGATGAGATCAGGTGAGGCTGCAAAGCCACAGTCTAACTCAGGCAGTAGTGTATCTGTAGTAAATGATGTAATAGAGCAGAACTGTATGCTTCATGGACACACAGGGAAGGAACAAAAGGGTGCAGACCTAGGCAGTGGAACAAGACATAGGTGTACTTCTCTGGGAGAGTCAAAGCCAAAGTGAGCACGACTGTCACAGAAAACTGGGAAAGAAGGGCATTTCCAGAAGAGGAACAGTCAGGCCAAGGCCAAGAGGCAGGAAAACATAGCAACTGCCAAGGGTGCAGCCAAGAGACTGCTGAGGGCGGAGCGATCAGGCGGGGGCGTCCTGCGAACTGCAAAGCCGGGGTGCTGACAGTTCTCCGCCTCAGGCTTTGGAAGCAGGCTGCTGCTCCCCAAGGTTCTGAGCAAGAAAATACTGTATTTCAGGAAGACAAACAGGGCAGAGACGGAGCAGACAGGTTGGTGAGAGGGTGAGGAGGAAAGCTAAGGCATCTGTGGAACAGAGAAGATGGACAGCAAAGAAACACTTGGTGCGCCAACCTGAGTGCTCCTCTGGGAAGCAGCAGGAATGCTGGAGGTAGGAGCAGCTATCAAAAAAGGAGAGGTGACAGCTAAATTGAGATGGGGCAGTGGTAGGAGGAAAAGAAGAAAGTACGGAGGAAGAAATAAGGAACAAAGGAAGGAGGGATGGAGGTAAAGAAGGAAGTGAAGGAGGGAGGGTTGAGGAAGGAGAGGGGGCAGAGGGAGGATGAGGTGAGCCCTGCAGAAGTTGGGAGTGAGCTGTAGCATAGTGAAGGGTAGGAGGAGCTCTGGATGGTGTGACAGTAGTGAGGTGAGGCCAGTGCTTCTGAGCAGAGCGTAGTAGAAGCAACAATACCATTCAAGGTAGCCTGAGAGAACCCAGCCTCTGTTCCAAGTGTGACCAGAGTCTGGAGGATTCTCTAAGGAGTTAGACAATCTGCCTGGGCAAAGATGCACATGCAGGCTGCAGAGCTGAGAACGCAGCAAGGAGATGAGCTGGGTGCAAACACCCAGCGAGACCCAATGGGGAGCTGGCCAAGGGTGGCCCGAGTCCAGGAACTTGGAGGGCTGAGCAAGTAGGAATCTGCCAAGACAGTACTTGTGGCAGGAGAAAGAGGACAGAGGTGAGAAAGAGCTCCAGGCTCCTGGTCTGAGCAAGCGGAAGAAGGGATGCCAAGCTGTGAGATGGAGAAGTCTGTTGGCAGTGCGTGGCTGAGGATGTGAGGGTAGCAGCTGTGGGAAGTCTGGGCCACAGATACAAATGTGGATATAGAAGCCTGGAAAATGTTCCCCCAAAACACATCTATGTCTTAATCCCATAAACCTGTGGCCATTACCTCATGTGGCCCAAAAAAGGAGACTATACAGATGTGACTAAGAGAAGGATCCTGACAGATTGTCCAGTTGGGCCATCTATTACATCACAGTGTCTTTTCTTGGGTGAGGGGAGGCTCTGGGATAAAGCCAGAGCCTCACACATGCTAGGCAAATATCCTACCACTGAGCTATATCCCCAGAACTTCTTTATATTTTTAACTCTGAGAAAGAGCCTTGCTAAGTTCCCTGGGCTGGACTTGAACTTGTGTTCATCCTGCTTCAGTTTCCACAGTAGCTAAGTGAAAGGTAATTGCCATGGTAGCTGACCCAGTGTCCTCCTAAGAGAGAGAAACAGGGATTTTTCATACACAGAAAGAAAGAGGTCATGTGATTATGGAGGCAGAGACTAGAGTGATGTGGCCACAAACTAAGGCACATAACAGCCACCAGAGCTGGAAGAGGCAAGGATCAGACTTGCTCCCTGAAGGAAACAAGGCCCTGCCTACACCTTGATTTGGACTCAGTGAAACAGATTTTCAGGACTGCAAAAGGACAAATCTGTGCTGCTTTAAGCCACCCACTTTGCAGTGGTTTGTCCCAGCAGCCAGAGGGAACAGATACTGCAGGAGTCCTGAGGATGGCATGTGAAACCCTGAGATTGGCCAGAACCAGCTGCTGAGAAACAGAAGGCAGAGGAAAGTCCAAGGACTGTGCCCCCAGCTGCCTAAGGTGCTGGGGAAGGGAAGAGAAAAAAGTGAGAGATCAAAGCAGGGAGAGCAAAGGAGGCCAGGGAAAGCCAGGGACAACGTCTTGGAAGTCGGAAGAAACAGTTTTTCAAGGAAACAGGAAGCACTGGAGACTAAAAACCAAAAGGCCTTGGAGGGTGGAGGTGGACTCTTGTGTGTAGGCCCAGTGTGACAGCATAACTCACCACAGGGGGAAGGTTCTCTTCTTGTCCCGGCCCATGCGGTTCCTATTGATGGTGGTGGAACACGGCACAGCATCCAGATGATGGGAACTGTTGGGCAGGGTGGGGACCCACTGGCTGTTCCTCTTTGCCTTCTGTTCCCTGCAGGATGTAAAAAAAAAAAGCCTGGTCAGACTAGGAGTCCAAGTCTGCCCACCAGGCCCCTACTCATGCTCAGTGGATACTGCGCAAGGCTCCAGGCTCCTGGCAAGGATGTCTGTGCACTCCTGACTCTGTGGGGCTCTGCGCCCCAGGCTCTCATTGGCACCTAGAGGTATTTGGACAAGGAAAAGGGCACAAAAGGATGCGAGACGCCACCCAGGGCACAAGTTAGCTGCTAACCCCTGGGCATGGCATACTACAGTATGTTCTAGACATGGCCCCTATGAAGTGATGTTCCTGACTAGGCAAAGGGGCAAAGAGGGAGGCTTCCCTTAGGGTGAACACTGGAGAACCTTAACCATGGAATCGGCGTCCTCAGTGTGTTTGAGACAGCATAGGAGCAGTGGGGGTGACAGTGCTGGAAGGGGCTGCAGGCTGGAGATAAGGAGCCCCTGGTTATACAGTCTCACACACTGAGAAGTGTTGGCTACTGTGGCTTTCCTCATGAGAGCCCGCCCTGCTTTCTCTTATGTATTCTTTTATCTTTCCTTTTCCTCTTTTACTTGGCCCAAGCTCACTCTGCAGAGCCAGTTTCTCACTCACTTTTCACTTTTACTTTTTCAAATAAACTTTGTTCCTGCTTAAAAAGAAACTACCCAGCAGGTAGCTGGTAGACTCCAAAGGGATAGAAGGGAGAAACATGATCAGATTCCAATGCTGCTGCTGCTGCTGTTGTTGGTGTTGAAAGGTTCTTACTTTGCTGGTTGGGCTGGCCCTAAACTCCTGGATTCAAACAACCCTCCCACTTTAGCCTCCTGTGTAACTGGGACTACTGGCAGGTAACTGCTAGACTAAATGCGCTGGCTATACTCACAGAAACTAGGCAAGGCTTCTGGGCTCTGACCTTCCAGAACAGTAGAGAGAAGAAGAATTAGTAAGTATCTTCTAGGAAGTGACCCCCAGAGTAAGCTGAATAACTTACATCCCATGAAGGACTCACTCTCTTTGTCTGACTTCCAGGTTGTTTTTACTATTGGGAGATTCCCACAACTATTTTACACTCAGGCTCCAGTGCCAGGTTAGATAGATGACAGCACTTAGGATCCCACAGTGCTATGTGTGTTTGTCTACTATAACAAGGCCACATGCAACATTCACCTTTACATTTCCACACCTGCACATATAGTTCCTACAAGCACTGCCCAGCACAGTTCACAGCAAGTGATGAGTTACGGGACAACACCCTCTCAGGAGGCACCTGGGGAGAGCAGGTTGCAGGCCTTTCTTCTCTCCACAAGTGGTATAGGGTTCTTGGCTCTTTAACTCTTTTCTTCAAAAGTCAGGGCCACTTACACTTCCAACACTGAGGTCCAGGCCCAAGGACAGGGGACAGGGAGGGATCTCCAGCACCCACACGGCAAGGACCACAGCACATCTCCCACACTGCAGGTCTTCCTGGCCTTATCATCAGTCTTGACCTGGAACACGTGGGGTGTGGAATTCACACCCCCAGGGCCTGAGAGCTGAGAAGCAAGCCCAGGGTCCCCATCTCAGCTTATCTTGACAAATGGTTTACTCAGAGTGCAAAATTTTAAGTAGTAAGTTTCTAAGCCGTACCAAGATAGAGTGACTTGCTATCACTGCAGGAGGGCCTGGGAACATGAGTTGTTTACAACTTCCATGGATGAGTCCAGTGAAGCTGGGGTGGATATCCTCCTACGGTTTGTGGTAGACTTCTACCCCTCATCCTTCAAAACACCTGCCCTGTCTTGGTACCAATCTCTCTCATTTCTAGGCCTAGGCTGCCCTGCCAGCCCCTCATCTGGTAGCCATCTCAAGCAAAGAATGCAAATTATGTTACACATAACAGACATAGCAAGTGTATGCAACATGTTCAGTGGAACACAAAATGAGAATCTAAGTCATGAAATCCAACCTGGGTCTCACCGTAAGATCTTCCCAAGAGCTCCAAGAAGGGGTATCCAGCCTCTGCCTGAACTGTGATATGGTAGGGAGTCGGAGAGAGCCCTTGCCAGGCTGACTGAACAGCATGGAGCCAGCCACAGCTGCTTTGCTCAAAACTCAGCTACCCCCTACAACTGTTGTCCTACCTCCAGGGTGATGGAATTCTATTCCTTCAGCTGGTCCTCATATGACATGATCATCAAGAAATTATTTACCAACCTATAAAAGGTTCTCCGCTGACATGTGCAAACTTAAAAGTACTGTCCATATGTGCATAATTTCCTTCTGTGACTTCCCAGGAAGGTCTAGCCATCCTTATGTTCTTACCACATCCCTTGGGGGAACAAGAATCTGCCAAGCACACGCCTACAATGGCCAGGCTGGATGCATGCCACCTTTTTTAGAGGAGTCATAAAAATAGTCCAATAGCAAAGTTGACAGAAAATCTGGAAAGAAATGATTTTCCACAACCACATCACTCTGAACAATAATCCTTTCTCCCCTTAGTGCTCTCTGGCTTTTGTACATAGAAATGCATTTTCTCTTGAGAACTGGAAGCACAGAGTAGGTAGATACAATCTGGTATTCTGCATGTCTCAGGTGAGCCACGTCTCAGGGTCCTCCAGAGACTACTTAATTATAATGTATAAGGTCACATGCCAGTCCATTCAAGTACATACATCCTGTAACACCTGGCCTTTCCCTAAGCCTGCACACTCATTGGCTCCATAGTGTCCATTTTTATTCACAACTCTCTAAAGAGCATCTCTGTACATGTAATGAGTTGACTTGCTTTGTTCTTTTAAACTCTTTTTTCTTCTATTTGTTTGTTCTGAAATAGGGCTTTGTTATGTAGCTCAGGTTATCCTTGAACTTGCAATCCTCCTGCCTCAGTCTTCCAAGTGCTAGGATTATAAGCATGTATCATCACACCCAGCTTATTTTTAAGTTATTTCTAGTTCTACCACACTTTTCCCAGTTGTCTATGTTACTAGTTCTTTGAGTGAATGGTAAAGCACTTTGTACTTAGCATGCACAGGGCCCTAAAAAAAATAAGATTACACATGAGGATAATCATTCTTCCCCTTGTTTTCCCCTTGTATTTTCCAGATGTGGATCATCCTTTTATTTATTTACTTACTAAGGACTGGGAGTGCAGTTCAGTGGTAGAACATGTGCTCATGAGGCACTGAATTTAATCCCCAGCACCACGAAAACAACAAACAAAAACCCAAATCTACTAGAGCAATGATGGTGAACCTTTTAAGCTTTTGATGATACAAACAGCCCACTGTGCCATACATGCCATAGGTTCGCCACCACTACTAGAATACCCAAGTTTTTTTAATAAAGCTGAGTATATAGGGCCAGGGATATAGCTCAGTGGCACAAGTGCCTGCCTGGCAAGCGCAAGGGCATGAGTTCTGTTCCTGGTACAAAAAAAAAAAAGCTGAGTATATGGGCAAAGACAGCGGAGGAAATTTCTAATTACTTGCCTTTTTAATTATCATGCACTGTAAAAAACTCTTAAGGGTTCTAAATTTTTATATGCTCAAACCTACTGCCTATTTCTTTTGTGACTTTATTTCACTAACTTTTCTGACATATGAGTCCTACTTTCAGAGCATCCCTAATGGCTCTCCAGAATTCAACATGTGGCTCTACGTTTTCTAGGAATTCCAAAGACAGAAGAAATACACAAGCTCAGCTAAGACAACTGTAAGCATAGTGGGTGAAGTGTTGAGAGATAGCTCAGGTTCACCCTAAGCTGTTTTTGAGTGTGAAAGATATCCCATGGTGCCTTGGAGCACACCTGAGCCAGAGGCACGTTACCTGAGGTAGGTGGGGGGCTCGGTGCTGATGGACACAGCCTTGTACTTCTCATCATTGCCGTCAAGAATTTCTTCCACCTCGGAAGCTTTTAACAGAGTCACGCTGGTGGCAAGCGTGGTATATCCATGATCTGTAAGCAGAGAGACATTCCTGCGGTTACCCTGCTGGGAGTGGTAGCAAACAGCAGCCAGCCAACTGGATATAGCACATCAAGTCCTCACATGCAGGAAGTGAAAAAGCAAGGTGTCAAACTTACTACTGCTGAATGCCTCTTCCAAACGGGTAATCTGGATGGAGGACTTTGTTTAGAAGTCCTACTGAGTAAAGGCTCCTTTGAGACTGACTTGGACTAATGTGCTGCAGAGCACTGGCTTAGGGACAGAGGAAATATTTAGGGCAGCTGCAGCACCAGAGGCTACAGCAATGCCCACTAGGACTCAAGAAGCTCCAGAGGAATACCCCAGTGGGAAGAGGTCAGACACCACTGTAATCCACAACATGAAGCAAGGTGGGGAGATGGAATGAAAGATGAGTACTTCTCTTTTAAAACAAGAGCCCAGAGAGTTGGAAAGAGCTGCTTCACACCAAATAGGAATTCCTGTCCCCAAGCCAGTCTGGAGGTGCTATCAGGAAAACAGGACAGATTTGTGGCAACTTGACCCCTAGGTCTTCTCTTGGTCAAGAGCTGTTACCTGTCTGTGGACCCAGTCTGGCTTCTCCTAGAGGAATCAATTGGTTATGGGGAAGGTATCTCCAAAGCACAAGGCGGAAGCATTACCAGGACCTCACCATGGACTTGCAAAGGGGAAAGCAAAGCTAGGAAGTCACTGTGTTAGTGACTGGTGCTCCACTTGGGGCAGAAAGGGACACACAAGAAACTGTTTTAGTCAAGTGAGTGGAAACGTTATAGCAGCAGAAAAAAAGCAGCTCTGGCTCCTGCGTTAAAAGAACCCCTAGTCTGCCCATAGTGGACAAAACCACAGCAGCACCTATAGACACACCAAACAGGACAGGTTGTGAGGCAAGCAAGCGCAAGCACGCGCACGCACGCACACACACACACACACACAAACACACACACACACTCAGGCTCAGGGCAGCTCTTTCCAAGGCACCTCTGCTAAGTAGGAAGCAGTTTTGCGACCTGCCAAAAGGCACACTGCATCCATATCCAAATGTTCCCCTGAAGTGTCTCCTGACAGAAGCCCCAGGAATCCCTGAAGAGAATCTATGCCCTGCACAGAGCTGCCATGACCCAAAACATGCTAGTTTCACTACTGTCAGGCGCTCACTAGCAAGCCCCAGGCACACAGCAGGCCACATGGAGCAGACATGCACATGAGCTTAGCACCCTAGCTGCTGGCATGAAGAGCTATGGGATGGACATGTTCTGAGAGGCAAGCAGTGGAAGCCCAAGAGGGGAGTGGGGGCTAAGGCCACCACCCACCACCAGAGCGGCATGGAGAATGACTATGGGGAAACACCCACGGCAGACGGTAGAGCATCGCAGCATTCCCAAAACGTTTTGAGACCAACACGTCTTCACAGCACCTGCTACTGTCCCTCCTTGGGCCCACTCACACACCCACTGGCCCAGCTGGAAATACTTGGCAGTGGACCACCAATGGCTCCCGGAGCCGTGCTCTTACCTGAGCCTCACATGTGTGCTCGAAGGCTGGCCCCACCCCTGAGACACTCCCTGCTTAAGGTTAGGGCTGCAGTGAAGACATTGGAGTGAAAACGTTTTATCTTCATGACATAAGCGAGTGGTTTTGAAACAGGTTTACAAACCCTCGTGAAGACGCACCCTTAGTGTTAGGTTTTGTTTTTTTACCATGTGACGATGCAACTATTTTCTTCCTCTCTTCCACAGTGGCTAGTCGCCTCCAGAGCGAGGGGTATCTCTTGTACAGAGAACCTCGGAACATACGGAGGTAGTTTCCCACCTATGAGTAAAGCAAGAAGGCTCATTATGAGGGTCACATCTCCCTGTGAAAGGGGAGGGTCCTTCTCAGCCGGCCCCCAGGCGCCGAGCTTTGGGCACTAATAAAACGCATTCTGCTGACACCAAGAGTTCAACAGCAGTGCACATCTGGTCTACATCTATGCATCCTGACAGCAGAACCAAGCTCCAAAAGGCCTGACCACATGTCTGCAAGGGAGCCCCTCAGAGCTCAGTAAGAAGCCTCCAGAGCTTAGCAAGAAGCTCATGGTGATTTTTATTTTAGACTAAGGATCTCTGGCACTTTCCAGAAATACAAGGCTTCTTTGACCTTCTTTTATCTCAAGAAGCAGACTTTGATATTTTTACGATGTAATAAACACCAAAAAGGTCTTCTAATTTTAGACAGATGCAGGATAATTTCCCCCATGCCTTGTGTTGCTTTCTTTAGTAATAAAATCCAAACCAGGGACACCAAAGGAATTTTTCCCAAGAGTCTAAAGAGCACTTATTAGAGATCACTAGACTGCCATAGAAATCACTACTTTCCCAACAATAGCTTTGGTTTGTTTATACCAAATACTGAGAGTACATTGTCCCTCATGAAATGAAAGCTAGTCCTGAGGGTTTTAGGCACCCCATGGTCTCATTAACTTTTTCAAAATGATTGCTCCAGAGTCACATTGTGGGGCACAGCCGTTGTGGATGGGGTGCCAGGTGCTGATTCCACATGCGACCTGGAATTATTTTCCCTTTTTGGGTCTCTTTACTCCTCTGTTGACACCTGTGAACTTTGCCCTACAAAGGCTCACTTTCATTATTTTCCCCATTCTATCTACCCAGGGTAGTACATACTTCTTAAAAGTATGCCTGTCCATTTCTCACTAAGGAAAGTTTTACATGGTTAACAACGAGGGCTGACGAACACAGTAAGAGTGGCTGCAGTAATCCCTCCCGTGCACATACGAGTGCAGACCCCTCACTGCCACTTGGTGTGTGTATCCTCACCAGTCAAGGCTAAAACACACTTTCCATTAAGTTTTTAAAAGAACCAGGGGCCAGGCATGGTGGCACACGCCTATAATTCCAGCACTTGGGAGTCTGAGGCAGGAGGTTCACTGCGAGTTTGAGGCCAGCCTCAGCTATATAGCGAGTTCAAAGCTAGCCTTCATTACATTGTGAGACCCTGTCTCAAAAAGATTTAAAAAAGAAGAAGAAGAAAGCAAAAAAAAAAAAAAAAAGGAAATACTGGTCCCCATCAATACCACAAAGACCTTGAGGGGCTCTTGGATCCCAGCTCTCTCAAGGTCCCTTGAGAACTTAGGACAGTGAGGCCTGCCCTCTTAGCTTTCCCCAGCCTTAGTCCTCTCCGAATCCAGGTTTTCTGAATGCAAAAGTGAAGATGCTGAATTCAGGGATTTCACAGTCTGCTCAGCTCTAGGCTCTGGCTTGGTAAATCTAATTGCCTGCAGATACTGGGAGAAGAGTGATACATAGCAACTGCAGATGCTCTCCCAAGGCAGCTCATGGCTATCTCACAGCAGGGCTGTCTGTGTTGCTACAGCCAGCCTGCCTCTCTGAATACAGCCTGGGGCCATTCATCCAATTTTGTTCTAGGAGCTACTGAACAGAAATAGTGCTATGACCTTAAGCCATTCCCTCCTTCCAAAGGCCTGATGACTATTAAACTAGGCCCCAGAAAGCCAACTGCCTCTCCATTTTGGTCTCAGAATGACTATTCTCACTCAACAGGGAGGACTAGAATGAAGAGGCTGAAAGAGAAGACTAGCTAGCTTTCTAGGACCTAAGAGAAGACCTTAGAGACATTTCATCTATACACATGAGAAAAATGACACCAGCTGGGGATACTGAGAAAAATGACACCAGCTGGGGATACAGCTCAGTGGTAGAGCACGCACAGCATGTGCAATGCCCTGGATTTGGTGCCCAGCATCACCATCCCCAAACAGGAAAACAAAACAAAACAAAAAGCTGGGGGGGAGGGCGGTACACATGGTAATAGCAGCACTCTAGGAGGATGAGGCAGAAAGATCATAAGTCAGCTCAGCCTATGAAATTAAATGAGACAGTCTCAAAATAAAGGGCCAGGGATACAGCTCAGCGGCACAAGCACCTGCCTGGCAAGCTCAAGGTCCTGAGTTTGATTCCTGGTATTAAAAAAAAAAGGTCTCAAAAAAAAAAATAAAATAAAAAAAAAGGTCTCAAAATAAAGGTAAGGTCTGGGGATACAGGTCAGAGTGAAGGCTCTAGGTTCAATCCCTGTATGGAGGGGAGGGAAAAGGGTGCAAGACTTAGTCTCCCAAGGCTCTTCCCACCTGAACCTGTGCTGTTTCTCACTTCTTCTACCAAACATGTGACAGCTTTTTAAAAGCTCCACCCACCCAAATAGATTGCTTTTTCACTCATTAGATCAGGTACAGGTTTCTTTAAACAACCTGTCCAATATCACATACTGAAACTCAACTATCTTTTATAACCTACATTTCAGAGGTGCCTACTGGCTAATGACCATTCTGAGCTGTAGCAGATGGACTGACACTGGTTTCATGTCCCCAGAATAACCAATCATTTGGCACAGTAACATTTAAGGGATAATGCAAAAATGTTATTCCATTCTGACCCACTTTTTTTTTTTTTTTTTTTTGAGACAAGGCCTCACTATGCAGTTCAGCTGGCTTTGACCTTGAACTCACTTTGTGGCCCAGGCTGGTCTCCAACTCTGAACTATCCTCGTACCTCAGCCTCCCAGAGTGCTGGCATTACAGATGTGTGCCACCACGCCAAGTTCTGCCCTTTTTTCTTTTATAAAACTTTTATAAAAAATGGCAGCAAAGCTCTGATACTACTGACATCACTGGTTTTGTAACTTGACACAGCTAAGACAAGGAATCCTGGGGTGTCCTGAAAACTTCAGGGTGACCATTACAAGTTTCACTCAGCCTGCTCTGCTCAACTGTCCACAGCAAAAACAAAAGGCATGAACGAAATGCTGGAGTGTGAGGCTGAAAACTGATGAAGAGAGAGGTGACCCCGGCATTCTGCAACACACCCTGTACCTGGCTGGCACTTACCTCCTTACGTGTGGGACTCTACTGCTTGGCATTTGCACATCTGAATTTTATGTCCACAGTTGTTTAAACAAAAGAAATACAAACGACTTGAGTGCTGCTGTTAAAAAAGCTTGTTTAAAATAATCTCCAAAAGCTTAATATACTCAGTAAAACCTACACTGAAAGGCCAACTGTAGGGTTTCCCTAAGGTCAACCGTCAGTTCCTTAAAAAAGTCAGCTTATTCAACAAAACGCTTCCACTTCCAGACAAAGAATAAGATTTTTAGGATCTTTCCCTGTAATAATTGTGAATCAGTTCACCAACATCCAAAGTGTCAACTGCTTCCAAATTGCTGAAAGCTCCAACCACTGGGAACTTATCCACCCCAAAAGCAAACATCCTTCTCTTAACCTATTCCTTCAGATAAACAATGGTCAAGTTCGAGACCAGCCTGGGCTACAAAGTGAGCTTAAGGCCAGACTGAACTGCATAGCAGATCTTGTCTCAAAAAACAAAACAAACAAACAAAAAAAAAACCCAGGCCGGGTGTGGTGGCGCACGCCTGTAATCCCAGCACTCGGAGGCTGAGGCAAGAGGATCGTCGCGAGTTCGAGGCCAGCGTGGGTTACAAAGTGAGTTCAAGGACACCCTGAACTGCATAGCGAGACCCTGTCTCAAAAAAGACAAAAAACAAAACAAACAGACAGACAAAGATAAAAACATCCCCACTGCCCACCTCAGAGGCAAGAAACCCAAAAGGGACGAGCCCAAAATCTCAGGCTTAAAACTGGAAATTTGAGTACCCCCTAGGGAGGAACTGGGGGTATGCCTGAGATTTGCAACAGCCAAAGAGGTTCAAGATAAGTAATGCACCGCGCCCCCTTCTCGCGCCCCCAAGATCCATATGGGATAATCGGACGTCCCATTTTCTTTGCGTCTGTCTGGAGTTGAACCAACTCACAAGGGGACAAATGGCACCTTAAACCCGGGCAGAACGGTGTGTCCCGGATTCCCGAGTAATGAGTAAATAAACCGAGGTCTACACTTAGAGGCCCTTCTGGTCACGCCCGCCAGGCCACGCCCAACGAGGCACGCCCCGCAGACCCAAGCACGCGCCCGCCGCCGCGATGAATGGAGACGACGCGCGCTCCCGCGCCAGGCGTACGGGCCCGCCCCGGGGCTCCAGCGCAGCCGGAGCCTGGGAGGATGAGAACGCGCCGGGGGCTACCTCGGAGCCGATCATGTAGAATTCACCGTCGTCCTCCAGCTGGAACTTAACGGGCTTCTGCCCGAAGGTCTTGCTCAATGCCATCATCATCATTGCGGCAAAGGGGTTGGGGGGCGGCCGAGGCCCAGCTGTGAGGACTCAGGAAGGCTGGGGCGGGGCTAGAGGGCACCCAGCTGAGGAGAACCGAGGCCAGAAGGCAAAGGCCGGGCCGGGCTAGCGCTCGCACTACCACCGGAATCCTCAGCTGCCGCCGCGACGACCAGGCCTCTCCTTGTGCGCATGTGCGGGCGTTGACGCTAACGCGCGCGCGGCCGCCGCCATCTAAACAAAAGGCCAGGCGCGCCCCGGCTGACACCTTAAAGGAGCCGAGACTAGTTTCTCGGCTGGCACCGAAGTCTGGTACGTGGAAAGCCTCTCATGAACAGAAATAGCCACCGGGGCTCTCCCTGACTCACGCAGTGGCTTTTGTAGTCTCACAGCTAGGACTGGCTCTCAGCCCAGAGGCGGAAAGAAAGGAAATGAGGCCTGAAGGCCGGGAGGAAGACTTATCTGAAAGCCTAAGTGGCCTGAGCATGTTTTGTGACCTCAGGCTGGCGCCTCAATTAATTCCCCCACCTGGAAAACAGTGCAGCTGAGCAGATAAAAGGTCTCCTAGGAACAGATATCCAAGTGCCGACCCCACAGTGTTCCTGCGCCTGTAGGGCTGGGCAGAATGACAACATGGGTCGGGGCTGGGGTTGGCTTGGGGAGAGGCTCTGGGGTTTGGCAATATTCAAAGGCCCAGGTGGTATTTGGTTTGGCCGGTGCAACACATGAACGTGGAAGGGAAGACACCCTCTGCGTTCCTTCCTTAGCTCTTCGCTTTGTGCCTGTAAGCGCTGGCTCTGTCCCATGGCACCCCTGCGGATCCACCGACACTAAGGAAAGCGTCAGAGCAGCCCCATAAATGGCCCACTGTGATTTTGTACAGTTCAGCCGAGTAAAATTGCAGCTGTGATTGTGTGAGAGGTGCTTTTTGTTTTGAACCCAGGGTCTTTACACTGAGCTACGTCTACAGATATATAGATATATACAGATACATATGTATATATCCGTATCTCTCTCTCTCTCTCTCTCTCTCTCTCTCTCTATATATATATATATATTTTTTTTTTTTTTGTCTTTTCTCGAGACGGGGCCTTACTATGTAGTTTAGGTTGGCCTTGAACTCACTATGTAGCTCAAGCTGGCCTTGAGCACCACAACCCTCCTGAGTGCTGAGATTATATCCAGGAGCCACCATGCCCAGCCTTTACATATTTTTTTGGAGACACTATGTCATTGTGGGTTTTGCTAAGTCACTACTTTGGCAGGTTGCCTGGGCTAGGCGCAAACCCGCAGGCTCAGCTTTGTATCGTGCTGGGAATGCAGGCATGCACCGGGCTTGGTAGCTCTATTGTGAAGACACTTGGGGCTGGAAGGCAGTGCAAGGGGCGGCTGGACAATTGGAAAGGGTGGTGGCATAACCGTGAGTTTTGCTGTGTTCTCACAGCAGTGGGGATGATCGAGCTAGCTTAGAATACGGCTGGGGGATGGCATAATCAGACAAAATGACCACCACTTAGGAGTATGAACTGAAGGGGTGGGTGGGGAAGCAGGGAACCAGTTAAGAAGCCACTGCAGCTGTCCCTACGAATGTAACAGAGTAATACAGCAGGAAGAACCTTGAGCACCGTGCCCAAGGGCCCAGAAACTCGGGGAAAAGGGGTTCCAACTCCAGTTCCCAGCCCAGGGCCCGCTTTAGCCTGGGTTCCACACCTGGCTACAGTCAAAGAGGGCAGACACACAGGTAGAAAACGATTGTGTTTAATGATAGACCTCAGGTAAAAAAAAAAAAAAAAAAAGGCTTTGTTTTGTACACTGTACACACATTTACATTGCTTTGGAGAGTACCAGCGCTAGAACAAGGGCTTCAGGAGGAGATGGCTTGGACAAGACTGAGGTATGTTGAGGCCTCCAAGCCTCAGGGTCTCCAGGGGAAGCAGCCCTCACCCCTGCTGGCTATGGACATTTTGTCCAGAACCCTGGGGAAGAGATCCCCAGAGTCACCCAGCAGAAGGTGGCCAGATCCAAGCATCCACCCAGAGTTGACACCTTGGGAAAGGACCCTTCCTGGAGGCCCAGTTGCTTGGCCAGAGCAGAACATCTTGGGGACCCTGGCACCCCAACTCTAACACTAGTACCCAAAAGGACCCTCAAAGCAGGGATAGAGTGAGGACATTGTAGTTCCCCATCTCTGCTGAGGTCCTACCCTGAGGCACTGTGACGGGAGACCCAGGTTTGGCCATGACCTACACAGGTGGGTATAGCTGACCCAAAAACACCCTCCTTTAAGTAATGCCATAGCCTCCCTGCCCAATCTGAGACACTTACTGGCAGGTGACCACGACCCGCGTGGCCCTCCCTGCAGTTGTCATGGTGATTGTACCCCTATCACCCCTCCCCCACCTCCCCCCAACCCCCACCCCTGCAGAAGAGACAAAGGCTCTGGCCCATGCCTGATTCCAGAGCCACAAAGGTTTCTGTGGGTCTCTATCCTGATATAAGTGGTGGACGGGGGTCAGAGTCACTGACGGTATCCAAGCTGTGGTCAGTGGAAAGTATTGGCAGGTTCAGCACAGCCAAAGAAGTCAGGGCCCACAAGACGGGGAAAACCCTCCAGAACCTTCACCTTCACAGGGTCAAACTTCCAGTAGAGGTGGCCACGCAGGAAGTAGGCATAGCCTAAAGAGAGAAAAAAGTCAGGCCTGGGCAAGTGGACATTGGGTCCCATGTCTGCCTATCAGGCTGTGCCCAGGGACAAGTACAGGGTGAAAAGAGATGAGAAGGCCTTAGATACACCAAGTTTCCTGAAACCTGCAGGCTCCAGAGCTAGCCTTCTAGAACCTCCTTTTCCTCTAGGCAGCCTTTCTGCCTGCACCAGGGTCCACTCCTGGGCAACACCCAAACTGACATGCCAGGAGCTTGAGGATTCAATTCTTTTCTCTTAGGAAAGCAAGTACCACACCACTCACCAACCTCTTTCTCACCCTACTTCCTCATCTACCAATCAGACTACAGAGGTGGGATCCTAGAGTTCCAGAACCGGAGGCCACACTAAGACAGCTCTTCCAGTGGCTCCCAAAGAAGTAAAACACAAAAGCAAAGATGGGCGGCAGGTGAGATCACTGGGCTCTGAGTTCCAGCCTGGCTGTATCCTTCTGTGCTTGGAGGAGGCCAGGTTAGAAGAAGAGACTGTCTGATGGGAGTTCTGGCCCCATCACTGTCCATTTCAGTGGCTCCAGCTAGGAACATGAGCCTCTCTTTTCCCCTTTGAAAACTGGGTTTGTAAAATGTTACATGGTGGTGCATGCCAGTAATCTCAGCACTCTGGGAAGCTGAGACAGGATAATTATAAGTTGGAGCCTAGCTTGACCTTAACAAGACCCTATCTCAAAATGAAAAAAAAAAAAAAAAAAAGGACTGGGGATGTAGCTCAGTGCAAAGACTCTGGGTTCAGTCCCCAGTACCTGGGGGAGGGGGGAAGAACTGTGACTGAGGGATCTAGGCATGTCCTTGTGCCTCTCTGGCCCTAGTTTTCTCATCTCCAGCATGGGCTATATCACCAGCTGGCTACCAGGAGAGTAGATGGCACTGGATGAAGGACCTATGATGAAGAGTTGGGCCTCCTGAAGTGGGTGTGAGGACCCAGCCACCACCTGGTGGTAGATGAGCCACATCCCACCAGCTCTGTGGTTCCCCCCCGCTCTGGCCAACCCTCCAACACACCGTCAGCATCCTGGAAGGCGGCATCAACCTCAGGGGGCACCCCTCGCCAGTCAGTGGCTCGGCGGGGCACAGGACTGTCCACACGTTGGGTGCTGGGGTGGAAACGCCAATAGTCCCCGCCTCGGAAGAAGTAGATCTTGTTCTTCTCAGAACCCCAGACCAAGGCAGCGTGGACTGGAGTCTCCACCAGGCCCAGCTCAGAGAGGGGTGCGGGGCCCAGGACTGGTTTCTCACCATCATACACCCAGTACTGAGCACCTGCCGGAGAGTGAAGGCTGCAAGGAGCTGTCAAGATACTGCTGCCACTCCCAACCCCTGCGGACCTGCTGGGCCACCACCGCAGTCTCTCCCTGCCTCAGTGTCCCTGTCCATGAAACCTATAGGCCAATGCCTGTTCAGCACCCCTACCCCGAAAGGGAGGTTGGAGCCAACTGGGAAGCAGACGACAGGGAAGGATGTAAAGCAGCACATGAATAAGGTTATTCTAATCAACAGAGGGCTGCTGGGGGTTCCTCTCTTTCCCTGGGGATCTGGCTGCCTATCAGAAATGCCTGCTGACCACTCCCTGGCCCAGCCCCTGCCCTAGAAGGTCCCTAGCTACAATGGAACCCACACAGAGTCTCCTACGCTGCACCTTTGTTTATGAAGTTCTGCCACCTGGAATGCTCCAGGCTCTCATCTCTGCCAGCTGAAAGTGGAAAGTACAAGCTCTAGTTCACCAGACCTGAATCAGATCCCTGCTGTACATTTTCCAAGCTGCGCCCTCCAGTGAATCACTTCACCACCTCTGGAACTCCACGCCAGAGGGGTGGTGTTGAGGGTAGAGTGCACCAATACACACGATGCCCCTGTATGCAATACCTTCAATGCTATTCTGATCTCAAGAGCCACCTCCTTGGCAGGCTCCCAGTTGTGATCAAGGAGTGAGCCATGCCCTCTTTGGCTCTGAGCTTCCAGGGCAATTTCTCTGTTCATGTTATGTCCCTGGAGAGCTGTTTATCTGTTTCTACCCTTGTTTTGACATTCCTGGCTCCAGGAAGTCTCTTGAGCTGCTTTTCAAACCCCACTTACCTTGGAAAAACCAAATGTGGCCCTGGGCATCCTCAAAGGCTGCATCCACAGGACTGGGCAGTCCCTGCCAGTGGCGAGAGGCCA
This sequence comes from Dinomys branickii, assembly GCA_004027595.1. Lineage (NCBI taxonomy): Eukaryota > Metazoa > Chordata > Mammalia > Rodentia > Dinomyidae > Dinomys > Dinomys branickii. Next base: position 94,773 of record PVLD010004004.1, read on the forward strand.
GTGCAGGGTACCCGGGCTGTAACTGGCCACCACGGAGCCGCCACACAAAACCGGCCTTGAAGAAGAAGAGCTCGCCTCGGATGGTGGAGACGGCATCAAAGGAGGCTTCACAGGCATCTGGTGGAGTTTCCGGCTTGGGTGGGAAAAAGGAGCCAGAAGAGAGGCCTCACGGGAGCCACAGAGGCCAGAAGGAGTTGAGGGGGGCCCTGGGACAGGGCCTCGCCTCCTGTGTTTCTACCCACCCAAGTCTCACCTCCAGTGGTGCAATCTCGTTGGTATCTATTGCATCTTGGGGTCCCAAGGCTGGGGTGTGGGAGGTGGGGGCCAGCCGCGGCCGGCCATATAGGTGCTGGATGCCCCTGCGGTCATCTGGGCTGAGGCTCAGTGGGTAGCGAAAGGTGTAGAAAGGGGACATAAGGGCCTTAGCTGCTGTTGTATGTTGCAGCCCCAGTACATGGCCAAATTCGTGAGCTGCCACCTGCAGCAAGTCCGTGCCTGGAAAAGGGAGGTAGGTCAGGGACATCTTTCCCCCACACACACCTCCCAGCTCCACATCCAGCTCAGGGACCATGGCAAGTGCCCATTCTCTATAATTTCCAGTTGTCCCATCTGCAAATGGGTTGCCAGGCCATACCCTGGTTGTCCCCAATAGTCCAGGTCTCATCATAGTCGAAGTGGACGTCCCCTTCTCGGTGGGTCTTGGGGAAGAAGGCGTGGGCTAGGATGCCCCCAGGCCCATCAAAGGGCAGGTTGTCCCCGTGCCAGTACCTGTGGGTAGGTAGGGGCAGAGTCAGTGGCTGCTGGCAGCAGGGTTTGTTCCCAGAGGGGTCCCAGGCTGCAGGTTCACCTGGTGAAGTCGATCATGATGTCAGCATGGCCCTCATGCACCTCAGTGAAAGTGAGTGGTGTCACCTCGCTCCATACCTGTAGGGCCTCTGCCATTGTCTTCCGTACCTGCTCCCGCACCAGCTGCCATGGGAACCGGAGGATTCTGGGGAGAGGTGAGGAGTCTGACTCTGGGGCAGGGAAGCCCCTGCTGATGAAAAAGCCTAGTTGCCCCTGAATGCACAGTACGTGTATGTATGCAAGGGCCAGGGTCAGGTGTGCTCCGGGCCTCAGCTGGACCCTAGCCATGTGGGTGTATCCTTCGTGTTGGCTTGTATGGATTTAGATGTATACAGTTATGTATTTGGTGGAAAGAACACGAGAGCATGAATCCTGAGGCCTGACAATTCCATTCACTGTGGGGAGATTATGGGTCCTCTTTTTTTTTTTTATCTGAGACAGAGTTTCAATATGTTGTTCAGGTTGGCCCTGAACTCACTTTATAGCTCAGGCTGGCCTCGAACTCACAGTGATCCTCCTGCTTCAGCCTCCCCAGTGCCCACCACACCTGCACCTCTGGGCCTTTGAGCTTCATCTTTATTCCTAGTTTCCCACTCCAGGAATTCCCACAGCCCCCACAGTCTCAATTCCAAAGCTGTGCGACACTAGATCATTCTTCTCTTCTAGGTTAATTCTCAGCTTCCTAATCACCTGTTCAGGAGCCTCCCAGGCCATCTGGTAAAGAGCAGGCTACTCCTTCTCCCTTTTCACCATGGTTTACAGCTACACATGGCCTGAACTGTGATGGTAGACTTGACCACCAACCCTGTGAGGATACGGCTATTTCACCACGGAGACCCAGGGCTGGGCTTTACAGAAACACCAGTCTCCAGGCATATGCTGAGACTACCTGGGTGATGAGAGGGGATGGCCCCTGTGTTGCAGGAGGGTATGGGTCTATGTGTGTGTCTAAGCCAGCAGTCAGGTTGTTAGTCCATGGATGGCTGGGACCACATGAATGGACCTGTTAGCCATGTAGATCAAGCCCTGGCATGTGTCTCAGGAAGCAGGACTGAGGGCAACAGGCTCTCACACAGACACACAGTCCTGCCCTCATGGCTCTGGCCCCTACCTGTAGGTGAGGTCTGTCTTCTCCCAGTGCCCGCCAGACAGCACGAAGCGCTTCTGCCGGTTGCGGGCACTCAGCCCGTCAGGTGGGTCAGGTACACCACAGCGTGGAGGTCTGGGGTCACCGGCAGGCCTGGGGGCCTCCTGAAGAGCAGAATCAGAGGCCAGGCTACTAGACAGAGCTGCATGCCAGGGCTGCTGCCTCCTACTCACAGGGTGGCGGTAGTGAGTATCCTGGGCAAGAAAGAGGATACAAGGGCCCAGTTAGACCTCAGGTCCTAATGGTCCCAGGTTAGATCCAAGGCACAGCCCAGCACACTGGTCAAAGTGAGTGGCTGGCAGGGGCATCTGCACATAGCAGGGCCTTTTGGCCCTAGGTTGACCCTGGCTTCCTGATACTTTGTTCCAAGGCATCAAGCTTTCTCCTCCTCCCTTCCCTGCCTTAGCTGCTCAGGCCAGTGTGGTCTGGATCAAGAGACTATGAGCCTAAAAAAAAAAAAAAAAAAAGAAAGAGACTATGAGCCTATGAGCCCCCAACTGTGCTCTCCATACATACTCAAAGTGCACCCCAAAAACATGCCATGGAGATACGAGACATGTTTCTTTTGCTCTCAGCAAACTCACTTCCAACTTCCCTTTCTTCGGATGTCCATGAACTCAGACACACCCACCCCCCAGGTAGGTAAACAGTCTCTGCCCTTTCTCTTGCCCAGGGTGCTGCATGCTCCTCCCCCTGCCTGGACCTGCTGCAGCCCTGCCATGTGGCCTTGTTTGTCACCTGACATGGTGGTAATAATCCCACCCCAACAGTGTTGATTTGAGGATGAAACAAGATGGTGTGCATTAAGCACTTATCGCAGGCTCAGGCACCTGGTAATTGAGGTCTGATTTCCTTTCTTTTTCAGGGGGTGCTAGGGACTGAATCCAGAGTCTCATGTTTTCTACCACTGAGTGACACCCCCAGCCCCCCCAGGATCTGATTTCTAGCAGAGATGGTTCTGTTCACAACCTGCCAGGGCTGGGAACAAAGTGGGAGCTAGACCTGTGACGTGCAGGGAGGGCGGGGCAGCCAGTTACCAGACCCCCAGGCCCACGCTGCCCAAACCCCAATTCTGAGCTAAGTTGTATCTTCCTAGCCTCTGCAAGTCCTCAGGGAAGAAATCACAGTTCTCATGCTTGAAAAAAGCAGAAGCTCAGAGAGGTTACCCAGGAAGGGAAGGGGAGAGCCAGGTGAGGATTCTGATGCCCCAGGCCAAAGGCAAGGACCTGGATAGAGATAGCACACAAAAGCCAAGTGTTCTCCTAGGCTGGAGAAAAGGGATGGAGCCATGCTGTTTGCAGAGATACTTGGCACCTGTCTGGTCTGGGCCTGTCTGATCTGGGCGGGTGCAGCCTTCCCATAGCCATATTTGGGGTAGGAGCCCGGCCACCCTCAGCCTCAGCCCCTGGCAACTCTCCCAGGCTCCAGGGCTCAGATCAGGAGCTCTAAGTTCCAGAGCTGAGGACTCAACTATTAAGAATGTTCCACAATGAAGGGAACTTCTGGACCATCCGTACTTGGAGTTACTCAGGCTGTGAGGCCCTAAACCAGTTTCCTCCTAACTTCAAAGCCTGCTTAATGCATGGTTTCCCAGTACAGCACTGCCTCCCGAGGTGTGGATCCAGCCGATTCTAGGCTACCTGTTAATAAGTACTTGTCACTGTGGCAGGCTAGCACCCTGCCCGTAGCTGTACCTGCCTGCTCTTAGTACCCAGGATAGAACCTCTTACTAACTCCACCATCACTGTGCCCATTTCACCAATGAAGAAGTGGAGTAACTTGCTCTGGTAACATCTGGCAGGGCATGGGACCCTCTGAGCTCACAAGCTACCCACTCCCTGCTGTCTACTTTGTTCTTGGAGATTTATCTGTTCCCTGGAGGAGGGACCCATGCTGACCTCATCTTCGTGGCAGAAGAGAAGGAATGGAAAATTGTTAAGCACCTGCTATTTCCCAAGTACGTGTGGGGCTGTAAGCCCCACACTCCCATGCCATAAAGTGGGGACAGTGCTTATCTGAAGTCTCACACTTCGAGTCTGGACACCAGTCTGTGTGACTAAATGCAAGGGCCTGACCACCCATTCCAGCCTACAGGATAAACAGATTCTTTCCCTCAAGCCTACAGGGGTCTGGTCCCCTGGGAACTCCTAACAGCCCAGAGCCCAGCCAGCCAGCTCCATGTATGCCAGAAGTCTCTTTTCTCCTCTGTTCCCTAGTGAAGACTGGTGCAGCCAGCTGGGAAGGGAGGGAAGATCATGACGCACACCTCACTGTGCCTTCCTCTCCTTCCTCAGAGAGATATCAAGTCCTCAGCCAGACGCCTGCGTCATGCGTGGCACTCTCAGTGCAGCACAGAGCCAAGCTCTGAGGTTCTGAAAGCCTAGTTCTGTGCCACTGTGACACAGAACAAGTCACTACTTTGCCTCAGCCTCAATCTCCCCATCTGTCAAATTGGGATGTTCCCATGACAAAGTGATACCTTTCTGTTACAGAATGCCCACTGTGGCAGCTGGCACAGAGAAGCACTCTTATTTGACCCTGCCCCTTGCCTCTGTAGTTCCTTCCTTTCCACACTTTGGAATGTACTCTCCTAAATTCTTGGTCCACCCAGGACTACTGGGATCCAGTGAGGTATACCAGTGTGCACAGTGATCTCATCTACAGCCCTGAGGAGCTAGGCGAACAACCATCACCCAATTTCCCAGAGCATGAAAGAGTCCAGAGAGATTGAGAACTTTGTCCAGGGTCACAAAGCAAGTCAAGCAAAGGCTGGGCTCAGACCTGGGGCTCAGGCCTCCCCCCTCCAGGGCTTTCCCTCACTCCTACCCCCCAGCTCTTGGCTTATTTCCCAAACCCACATTCCTGAGAAGTATTTCTGCCTCTAGTACATTCGCTCTTCCTCAGCCAGTAACCTCCCTTGGGCTGCCCCACTCTAGATGCCTGCTCGGTGTGCCCCCCCCTCGGTCTGGCAGCCACCAACCCCATAGTCTCAGACACACTCAAGGAATTTCTTGGCTGACCCAGGCTCCTGGTTAAGCTCAGAGACTCAAGGTCAGACTCTGAGCCAACTTCTAATCCAGAAAGTGGGCAGTAACTGGTAGAGGGGAGATATGGGAAGACCCCAGGCTGGGAAACCACTGGGTAAGACCAGGCTAGTTGTATCCCTCTCCGGGCCTCAGTTTGTTTTCACTCCAATGGGCATAATTAGCCACAGCTAGGCCTTCTGCTGTCAGCAAGAGGCAACCTTGAGAGATGGGACTTTGTCAGGCTGTGAAGAAGATAGAGGGACATCACCACACAGTTCTGTGAAGCGTCATGCCCATCGGAGGCTCAGACAGGTCAAGCAACCTGCCTACCCAGGCAGACATATTCACCTTCTTCATGCTTGTAACAGCCCCTTTCCACCCACCCCCCCTGCTGGCCCCAGAAAGGAAAGCAGCTTTGTCCCACTGGGTTGTGGGGCTTTCATCAACCCTGAAAGCTGGGAATTGAGATGGATAAATATTTACAGAGCTCTTCTGGCCCCGCTGACGACAGCCTAGGGATAAACATGCTGGAGTCGACCCCAAATGCTCCCTGCCTGTCTTCCAGGACAGACAATAGACCAGCTCAGAAACCTGCTATCCCAGCCAGCCCCTCATCTTAGCACTAACCCTGCACAAGCATCAGAATGGCAGCTATAGGTGACAGTGTCTCCGGCATACCTGGCAATGCTGCATTTAATCCTCAAGGCTCAGCAATAGGCACTGTTAGCCCCTCCGGCCGCATCCTCTCATTATACAGATGTAGTGGATGAGGTTCTGAGGGGGAAGACTACTTACTGCTTAGTGTCACATGGGTGACACGTACCCACTTACCTAGTGTCACGTGGGTCAAACCACATTTCTCCAATGCCTTCACCCATAGGTTTAACTGCTACCCAGGGTGATTCCTGACTCCGGTCTAAGTTCTAGGGGACTGAGAGGGGCTGGGGAACACCCTTTCTCCCCCGCCTTTCCAGCAGCCCCTCCTCCCACAGCGAGTGGCAGGCAAAGTTGGCCTGGCTGTGAGAGCAAGCGTGGCTGAGCAGGCTGTCACACCCTCACACTCCCATTGTCACCAGAGCTGGCTGGACACAGCTGTGGGGCAGTGAACCAGACCCCCAGGCGCCTTCAGGCCTGCAGTGGTCCAGGCTCTGGCCCCAGGCCACAGTGAACTATCTCTGTGAAGGTACCTAAAGCCTCCTTTCTTCACTCTGCTATGCCCTCCTGAGCACATTTCCTCCTCCTCCCTTCTCTGCCCCCCCTTTTGCCTTCTGAGGGTCTCCCCCACGCCTTTGTTTCTGACACCACTCAATGAGCACACACACTGTCACTCACACTCATGGTCCCCTGGTTCCAAGTCTTCCAAACTTGTCTCCCACAGGTGCCGAGGGGGTGACAGCTCCTCCATGCACACCCAATTTCCCCCAGCACTTCCTTTATCCCCCGCCCGACGGTACACCTGGAGGTGTGCTCTGTGCGGCCACACACCTGGAGGCTGACACCTGCCTGGGACCTGCGCGGCTTTGTCCTTGTCATGAATAGGAGGCCCTGTAACCACTCCCTGTGCTACTTCTCCCAACACGCCTCCCGGCATCCCGGCTGGGACGCGAAGCGCAGGTTCCCACGTTGGGAGGGGGCGTGGGTCCAGAGCGGAGCCCCGCCTCATCAGCCCGAGCCATCCCTGCGCAGACTCCACGTGCACACCTCTGGGGACGGGAAGCTCACTATCACACCCACAGAAGCCGGTTCTGGTACCAGCCGCGCCAGGCCACCCGGGGCGCCCGAGTGGGTTCGGCTCGATCGGTGGGCCCAGCCCTCGTGCCCGGCCCTCCCTCGGGGAGGAGCTGCAAGCTGGCGGCGGGCACTCACCAGCGGCCTGGCACGGGCCAGCAGCGGCGGCGGCAGCAGCAGGAGCAGCGGGAGCAGGAGGGCGCACGGGGCAGCGCCGCGGAGCCCGGCCGCCAGAGCCATCCGCCCCCGGGACTGTTGGGCCTGCTGGGCCGCGCCAGGCAGCGGGCCCCTTATAGCCTCCGCCCCGCCCCCGGCCCGCCCCAGTCCCGCCCCCCACCGCCTTTTGTTCTAAACTCTCCCAGCGCGGTGGCCTAGGTGGGGGAGGTGGTTCGGGAGGGGCTGCACCCGCGGGGATCTGGCCCTGGAGACCCGTCCGGTCCCGAGGCGGACCAAGCTCCAATCCTCAGAGATCTGATGCTGGATGTAACTCTGGCTAGCCGGTGCCCCTGTGGGCCTCAGTTTCCCCTCTGTGTGCCCGGCGTCCCAAAGCCTAGACCTGGTAAGAATCAGAGGAGTCGGATTTCACTCTTCCCTAAACCTACCCCGGCCTTTGCAGGACTCATCACCCCTGGAGGTCTCCTTTGTTGCCTGACCTCCGATCTTCTGTTAGCCTGTGACAGGTGGTCCTACCCTTGGACAAATTCTCCCAACCCTCAGAGCCAGCTGCTCCATCTGCGAGGAAAGATATTAAAGCGTGCCCCAGGGGAAACGGAGGCATACGGCAGCGGCTGACCAGTGCCTCACTTTGAAACAGAGACAATTTATAGATTGGAAAGACTGAGGCTCTGTGAGGGAGGGGTCAGGCTTTTCCATATCAGGAGGCATGCAGAGGTCTGGAGAGCCTCTAGCTGGGGGAAAGGTGGCTGTAGGATGGACCTAGACAAGTGTCTGAGGAGGGCATTGGAGGGCCAGGCTGTGCCCTGGCCCGGACCCAACGGGCCCTTCAGGATCTCTCAGAACCAGCCATCTGGGACATGAAGGAGGAAAGTGAGAATCAAAGGAGAGGTGGTATCTACCTTCTAGAAGAGGTCTCCCAGTCTCTGGAGGTTGTGCCTGATCCTACTGTGCACCCCAGTGATGAGGGCTTTCCCCTACCCACCACACCGAGCAATCTGCCCCATCATGGCAACCCTGCAGAGCCAAGACCCAGGCAGCGGCTCCCTTCTGTGCAGGCAAGCAAAGCCCTGAGGGAGGTGAGGCAGTGGGCATCCAGCCTGGGCCCAGAGAGGCAAGGGGTGGGCGCCCCTCACTTCTTCTGGAAGACTAACAGAGACCCCTAGAGGATGAGGCAGGATAAGGCAGCGTGCCGTTTCTTTCAGCGCCTCACCTTGTGCGTCTGTGTGCGTGGTACTGGGGATTAAACACGTCACCTTTGCACTGAGCTACATTTTCAGGCCTTTTCTTTTTTTAATTTTAAGACTGGATCCCAAAAAGTTGCTAACTTGTTCATCAGAGGCGGACTCAAAGCTTCAAAAGCCTCCTGCCTCAGCCTCCCAGAGTGCTAGGATTACTTTTTTGGTACTGAGAATCAAACTCAGGATCTTGCACTTGCCAGGCAGGTGCTGCACTGCTGAGCTATATCCATAACCCTGTGACTACATTTTTAAAAGGTAAGCTATGCCTCGCTTTTTTATTTTTTTCTTTCTTTTGTGTGTGTGCCTAACTTTTTTTTTTTTTTTTGACAAGGTCTCATTCTGTAATTCAGACTGGTCTTGAACTTAACTGTGTAGCCCAGGGTGGCCTTGAACTCACAGCAATCCTCCTGTCTCAGCCTCTGAGTGCTGGAATTACAGATGTGTGCTACCATGCCCAGGCTATGTGCCTCACTTTTTAAGGTAAGGATTTCAATGTCTAGTTCACCCTTATTTTAGCAATACTGCTCAAATTTTTAAAAAATTTTAAAAATGAGTTGGGTGAGCTATTTATACATTTTCTGGTACACAAATTAAACATTGAACTCCTTTAAGTGGCCTTGAGTGCCTCCAGGGGTGCACTGCCATGCTTTGTGGAACCTGCAGGCCACCAACCACAAGAGCTCAAAGGACAACCATCCTGATGCAGATCCTGGGGAGGGGACTCTGTTACCATCAACAGTGCACTTAGCTAGGTGGGCTGATCCCAGAGTGCTTCCTGCAGGAGGAGTGTCCTGATAAGCCTGGGAAGAGGGTTCCATTTGGCCAATGGGAACCAGGAGGGCAGGAATTACACAAGCAAGAGTGGGGATAGAAGAGGCCTGGCACATCTAAAGGAGGCCATGGCCCGCCCTTTACACACACATCTCACTAGGAAGCCCATGCTTGAGATGGGTGGTAACCATCACTTCAGAGAAAAGAAAATGGAGGACTGGGGAGGAGAGGTCCCTGCTGCATAGGCTGGTTGAAAGGAGTAAGTGTAACAGTGCAGGAGTGTGTATGACTTTCATGAACAATGTGTGTGGTTGGGAAGAATTTTGCACACTTATAACTGAGCGCCACCAGGCAGGGCCAGTCCTAACTCAGCCGTCCACCTGTCCATGCACTTTCATCTTCCTTTTCCTAGAAGGACCTCTGCTCAACACTTAGTGACCAAGTCCCCTCTCTCAGACGATTTTTTTTTTTTTTTTAGCAGGATGTGCTGGCACACACCGGTAATCCCTGCTCTCAGGAAACTGAGGCAGGAGGATCATTGGGAATTTGAGACCAGCCTGGGCTACGAAATGAGCTCAAGGCCAGCCAGAACTGCATGGCAAGACCCTGTCTCTAAACGACAAAAAAAAAAAAATCAATTATTTAAAAATTTTTTGGGGGAACTGGGAATTGAACTCAGGATATTGCTCTTGCCAGGCAGGTGGCTGTGCCACTGAGCTGTATCCCCAGCCCCCTCTCAGATGATTTTGCTCTTGGTGGTTCCCTGGTCCCAGGCAGCCTCCTCTAGTACACCTTAGTGTACAGGGAAAGGGAAAGAAGTCGGGGTCTCTCTGCCCCACTGAATGGTCATCGTATGGCCTGAAAGGCAAGTTCCTGAAAGGCAGGGAAGCATTTTAAATTCACACCTTTGTTATCACCTTGGTGTGGAACCAAAGTGCTAAAATCTTGAGCCCTTTGGGCCTAGCCTCTTGGTCCGCCCTGTAATTGCAGCACTCTGGGAGGCTGAGGCAGGAGGATCACAAATTCGAGCCCACCTGAGGAACTTAGTGAGACCTTGTATCAAAATAATAAAGATCTGGGGATGTAGGTCAGTGCGATTGCACTAGGTTAAAAAAAAAAAAAAAGTCCGGAGATCCCAGAATTTAAACTTATGCTAAGTTTGACCTTTTCAGGGCGAGCACTTCTAGGCACTCAGGTTAAAGACAGTGTTTGGGACGGACACGTGGCCTGAATGTCGCATAAACGCTGTCAGGGTCCGGTGCTGCTTCCGTATGGTCAGGATCCCAGTGGGACAGGGAAGGTGGGTCCTTTGGAGTTAGCACAGCGGAGCCTCCTTGCATCCTCCACAGATGCTGCTCCAGGTTGCCCGACTCAGGAAGAGTCAAAGAAGGATCTGGACGCCCCCTAGCGGGAGTTCTGGGATGGGTAGCTGCAGGACTTCCTCACTGTTGTCCATTCCAAAACGAGTCCAAGTGGTAGTCGGCAAACTCTAGTGAGCAGCAGCAGGGAGCAAAGAACGACCGTGCACCTTCTTCCTCCGGCGGTCTCCTTCCCTGCCTCTCGCCGTGGTCCTTCTAACAGAAAGACCTGGTCCTGTCGCACCTGCTTCAGTCCTCGGCGATTCGCCACAATGGCCAGTGTCCACAAGGTCCTCATAGCTCGGGCCAGGCGCGGGGGCGGGGCGCAAGGTCCTCCTTCCAGCTGAGACGAGCGCGGAGACTAGAGGGCAGTGGGAAGAGGAAAGGGGGAGCACCCGTGGTACGGGGAGCAGAGATTGGCTGGGGAGAGTGCCGCCTCCCGGGGGCCTGTCCTTGAAACCGCGCCCCGCCCCCTTACCCGAGAGTGACAAACGCTGCTGCGTCTGACCGTGAGAGGTAGACGCCGTCCTTGTCCGCTCGACTCCTCTCGTCTGGGTCCTACCATGCCTCGGGGAAGCCGCAGCGTGGCCGCCCGGCAGGCCAGGTGTGAGGAAGACCGGGGTCCCTTGGGGCCGGGGCTAGGGCAGCGTGGGCTCTCCTCCGAGGACGTCCGCGGGGTGACCTTGGTTGCTATAGCGCCATCTTGGTGGGGGAGGGGTGGGATGCAGCAGCCCGTCTTCTAAGACGGAGGTCGCTCACATGCCCTGGAGGAGATGGGTCCTTTCCAGGAGCTGCAGGCGGCTCAAACCCCTGGAGTCCGGCCAGGATTAACGCTGCTTCTTTCTACCCCTGCAGCCGCCCGGCCCCAACTTCTGCCCACCCTCCCGCGCACCCACCGCCCTCAGCGGCCACCCCGGCTCCCGCTCCTTCGGGCCAGCCGGGCCTCATGGCACAGATGGCTTCCACCGCCGCTGGGGTGGCCGTGGGCTCGGCAGTGGGACATGTCATGGGCAGTGCCCTGACCGGAGCCTTGAGTGGGGGAAGCTCAGAGCCTGCCCAGCCTGCTGCCCAACAGGTGAGCAGCAGGTCCAGGAGAAATGAAGGGGGACTCCTCAGGGCCTCCGAAGTTTCCTGGTGTATTCCAAGTGCCCTCAGGCCAGCGACTTTGGCTTAGAAGGGTGCTATGCGGCACTTTGCTGTTGGGGGCTCGTTGTCATTCCCTGGCAGGCTCTCCCTGCCTCTTTCTTGAGGCCAAGGCCCCAGGGATTCCAGGGACACACTGGTGTTTCAAAGATGGTGAAACTCTGGCTATGGCTCAGAGACTTGCCCAAGGCCAATTAACTTTTACGTTGACTTTCCCAAGCCTTTGTGCTCCCACTTAGATACAGTCCGCAGCGGCTGGGCCCAAGGGTGAAGGGTAGTTCCTGACCATGATGCCTGTTTCTTAATGACCTTTTCCTCCTTGAGGCGTCACCAATCCTGAGCCAAACCCAAGTGCTGCTTTGCAGCTGGGTCAGGGTCATGAGAATCAGTGTGGCAGATCCAGGAAGGTGCTAGAACTTGTGGGGGTGGGACTCATACTCTTGGGACTGTATGCAGAGTATAGGGTTTTCTAGAACCATCTCTTCCCCCTGCAACTGCCTAACATGCCCATTTTAAGGCAGCAGGAAAACATGCTTCTGCTGAGCGGCTTTGAGCAGGCTGCTGGCTTACCCTGTTTCACAGAAGGAGCAGCTGAGGGTAGATGGGCAGACTGGCCGCAGGTCACTGAAACTACCTTAGACCCTTGGGCATCCAGGCTGGGAAATTGGGCAGAGACAGGCAGCCCTCAGAACCTACCCACAGGTGGGTTCCATCCCTGAGTGACCCTGCTGCTGCTTGCCATGTCCCCCTAGGCCCCTGTCCGTGCTGCCCCCCAGCCCCTACAGATGGGGCCCTGCTCCTACGAGATCAAGCAGTTCCTGGACTGCTCTACCAGTCAGAGTGACCTGTCCCTGTGTGAAGGCTTCAGTGAGGCCCTGAAGCAGTGCAAGTACAACCACGGTGAGCAAATTGACTCTGCCCCAGTGCGTCCGAGCGGGTAGACCCTCTTGCATCTGCAGGGTGACCTCCAGCCCTGTTTGCCCCATCCCCACAGGTCTGAACTCTCTGCCCTGAAGAGGCCACTGCAGACTCACACGTCAGCTCTGACGTGGACCCCAGGCCACAGCCCTGCACCTACCCTATTTCCTCACCGACAGCCGGACCATGACGACAGATTGTACCTGGGATTGGGAGTGAGGATGGGGTTTCTTCCCCACAGATAACCCAAGGTGCAAACATACCATTAAAGTGTTTATTTTAGAACACAGCCTGCTGTGTGCCCTCTTGCTGGCCTGTCTGCCAGGAGCACTGTAGCTGGTGAGGCAGGGTCAGGGAAATGGATGGATGTCTCATTGTGGTGGGCTGGGAGGAGCCCTGTTGTAATGTGCGCTGTGGTTAGCCAAGAGAGAGCACCTTGGGGAGTCCAAAGTGAGGTGATCAGGCATTAGCAGGTGACACCAAGGGCGTCTGACTCTGGAGACTGCAGTCAGGGGAGGAGCCCATTGTCTCTGCCTCTCAGGGATACCTGCTCCTCCCACTCCTACTGTTTCTACCTCTGGATCCCATTATCCTCACCCACATTTTAGCCGCACCCCCATGTATGTGACTTCGCCCCTCTTGCTGAAGCAACTTCTCAGTAATTCCAGACTCTGCAAAGGGACTCTTGCTGGGTTGCTGTCTCTTTGCACCTGATCACATGAGACAGAGGTCAGAGCCACCCCCTTGGGTCTGAGTCCAGCTTGCCTACTTGGCTGTAGTGTGCCAAGTCATGGGGCCTGCTGGAACAGAGAGTAGGCCATTTGAACCCAGTGCAGACTGCTTCACAAGCACTGTCTCCTGGTACTGGAGATGGAACCCAGGGCCTCACACTTGCTAGCCAAGTGCGACTGAGCTACATTCCCAGTGCACGCCCCCCTCATAGGAGGTCATGCTGGAAATCTAAACCTCCCCTTGTGCATGGTAGGCAAGCATTGTGCTGTGCATTGAGCCCCTACCATGGGTCATAGCCTATTCTACATCTAAGAACGGAGGACTTTCTTGCCCCAAGGGGCTCACATTCCAGCAAGGTGGGACTCATCTTGAGGTACAGTGCCTTCCATCTTAAGGGTACGTGGGGTCGGTGGAGGGTGTGCCTCTGCACATAGGTGTCTGTCCTTTGGGAAGGGATCCCACTTTAGCCTGTGTCTTTCTGGGCATCCATACCTCCTTCACACTGGGCTGCTGGCCCCAGCTAGCGGGTCTTGGACATCAGTGAGCCCACCCTTCTGGACCTTGAAGGAGTGCCTTGCTCCTGCTGGCCACACCGATTGCCCATGCGTCTCCTCCTGCTGTTGCCTGTAGCTGGGAGGCCTGACAGCCAGCGCAGCTCCTCTGGAAGGCCCAGGAAAAGCCCTGCTGGTGGGGACTGGAGTGCGGATGTGCCCTCCCCCTGGGGCTCTGCCCTGACACTCACCTGCCAGCTCAGGATACCAGTCATCCAGGTTCTCCAGTAGGGACACATAGCGGGTGGGGGCTCCACCTTCTCCTGTGGGTTGTGGAGAGGACAGAAGATCCCTGACTAACCTGACAGTCCCCATCCTACCTTTTACCCTGAATCTGTGCTGGCCTGGGCAAGGGAGACAGGAATGGGGCACTAAGAACAGGTTGGAACTAGGTCCTGGCCACAGTAGGGGACTGGGTAGGGCCTTGGGTCATCTGTAGCCTGCTCTCTTTTCTTTACATTTCAGTGCCACTGCAGGGGAGAGTCTTGGGCTCCACTTACTGATAATCTGCACGAGAACATAGGTCTGTCGCTCCTGTAGCAAGGGACTGCCCCTGGAGGGGGCTGAGGATCTCCCCTCCTCCAGGTTGTCGCTCAGGCTCACTAGGTGCCCGTCCTCAGCCAAGAGGGCGATGGTTGCTGGAGGGCATGGAGAGAAGCTGGGCGGATCTGGCATACCTGCTTGGGGGATCTGAGCCCTTCTCCCCAGACCTTTTCCCATCTCCTTACCATCTGGGGGTACCTGTCCCTTACGCCTCAGATAGGCAGTGAGGGTCACCATGCTGCACCAGGGGTTGACCAGCTCCCAGTGACCAGCTGAGGGGCAGAGGTGGAGGTGAGCAGCTGGCATCCCCTACTATCCCTTCAGCGAAGCTCTTCTGCCTCTCCCTCTAATTTCTCCCCTCTCTGGGCTGCGGCTAGAGCACAGTGGTCCTGGCAAATGTCTGAACTGTTTTCAAGGACCCTCCATCCAGCTTTCTTGAGTTACGAATGATTAGGATTCATGGTTAGGGCCCATGATTAAGTCACCTGAACTGGCCAGGGCCGGGCCACACCCCCATTGTGCTGGTCCTGCACCTGCCCAGCAGCCCGCCCCACCTGGTAGCCCTCCCCCCAATCTGACCCCAGGAGCAGCCCCACCTCTTTCAGCTGACCCTGGCAACCTCGCCTGGTGGCAGAAGGGTGGGGACTATGCAACTACAGTTTCAAGTATCTAATGCCAACTGAAGCTTGAGGACCACTGACCAGATGAGAAAGAGATGGTGCAGTTTTTAAAAGGTCGCACCAAAGTGTGGTGCAGTTTTTAAAAGGTCGCACCGAAGTGTGGCCGGAGCTCACCCGGGAGGACTCAGCCCGGGTTTTCACCCCAAGCGATTTGCTCCAGGCTCTCACTGTTTCCTTATAAACTCCGCTTCCCCAAACCCCATCCCTCCCCCTCTGTATTCCTTTCTCCCACCGCTGCCACCTCACTTCCCCCAGGAAGAGAAAGGCACGCCTCAGAGTGTGTCCCTCCCCAACCCACCTTTGGGGACAAGGGATCCCACTTACCTCCAAACATCACCTTGATAAACATGGCTCAGCAGCAGAGAGGAGACTGGGTTAGGGGGAGGGTGTTTGATCCTCCACCTCCTAACTCCTCCAGCCAGAAAGGGCCTGGGCCTGCGATCTACCCCAGGGTGAACATTTGAAGGTCTGACGGGTGGGTGGACTCACGCCTGGGTCCCAGCTCAGCCACTTCAGCTAGTCCTAGACCCCTGGCCTCTCCTGCTGCTTGCTGGGCCGGAGTACCTCCCCCTAGCTCTTAAGCTGGTCTCCATGGCAGTGGGAGTCACTAAGACGTCTAGGCAGGAAATGCCTTACCCTAGTATCTGGGTAACAGAAGCTGACAGGGCGGGCATTTCCAGGTGGTGCTGTGATCAGGCTGGTAGTAGGAGCTCCAAGCTGGGGGTCCAGGGATGCTCAGACCCCTCACGAGGAAGAGACAGAGCCCCCAGCCTGGGAGAGGTGGCAGTGTTTGTGTCCTTGCCAACCTCTTCAGACGCTACCCTCAGTGCTGACTTTCCCTCTCCGCCTTTCTCCTCTCTCCCAGCCTCCTACTCTTCCATCTTTGCTTCTTTTTCTTGTCTAGTTTATTAAGGTATAAATTACACACATTAAAATTTGCTCTTTTCAGTGATTTGAAGCAGGTGTTTTCATTTTTGTTTTTGAGATACTAGGGAGTGAACCTATTTTTGCATTTTTACATATCCAGCCTATTTATTTATTTGTTTGTTTAGAGACAGGGGCTTGATAAATTACCCAGGTAACACTCAAACTTGTGACGCTTCTGCCTCAGATTCCTAGAGTGCTGGAATTACAGACATGTGTCACTGTGCTCAGCTTGTTTTTGAATTTTGGTGGATCATGATATAACCAACCGCTATGGTCAGGATAGAGAACATTTGCACTGCTCCCAAAATTCCTTTATGCCTTTGTAGTTAAGTCAACATGGAGACACTTAGCAAGTCCTAATCAACCCTCTCCAAAATAAACAAAGCTGGGAGGTCACAGAAGGAGGAAAATCTCTTACACATATATCTGACAATAAGAGCTATGCACAGGCACTCTGCCAGAACCACAGCCTTGCACAGAAATGCTTCTGCAAGGACATCTGCCCTGTGATTGCGTGTTTAGTCTTGGACTGACACCACTCTTGCTATTGATACTTGTGGCCAAGGATTGTTGCTGCAAAATATTTTATGGTATCTATTTCACCTTTAAAAACTTCCCTTTGCCTCAACCTCCTTGAATGCACTCATAGTTTATTATGTGTATGTGTATTCCTATTGCAATGTCACTTTATCCCCAAATAAATTTATCTTTTGAAAATCTCTCTTGAGCTGTTATTTAGGTTGACATAGTCAGCGCTAGTTGCTGGTGTCCACTGCTCTTTTTTCTGTCCCTGCGTTTTCCAGAAGGTCATATAAATAGAACCACACAGTGTGGAGCCTGTTATGTCTGGCTTCTTTCATTTAGCGGGATACAATACGTTTCAGGTCGTATGTATTAATAGTTCCCTTCTTATTGCTGACGGGTGTCCCATTGTCTGGATGTACTGCGGTTTGCCTGCTGTTGTTTTGGGTTGTTTCCAGGTTCTGGAGATAATGAATAAAGCCAGTATAGATACTTGCCTGAAGAAAGCAGAGCTTTTTAATTTCTTGTCTTGGTTACTTTTCTCTCGTTGCTGAGACAAAATACTCCATGCCCAAAATTAAGAAAGGAAAGGTTTATTTAGCTGACAGTTTGTGGAGATTTCAGTCCATACTCGGCTGGCTCCAAGGCAGAGCGGCACATGGCAGGGGGCAACGGTTCATGGCTGAGGAAGACATCAAAAGCAACAAGAGCAAAGGGGAGGAGGGCAGGTGGGGAGAGCAAGCCTCTTTCCCTTTCTTATACTGTATGCAAACTATCTGCCCAGGGCAGGTGTAGCACTCACACCCTAAATCCCAGCCTTGCATCATGGATCAGTCATAAACTCTAAGAGGCCGGTACCCATGACTGCATGAGCCTTTGTGGGGACATCCAGATGCAAACCATAGCATTTCTCTAGTAATTTTTCTAGGGATTGCCAGGTCATCTAGTGAGTGTGTGTTTGTAAGAAACTGCCAATGTGTTTTCCAACGTGTCTGTCATTTTGCAGTGTCTTGCTGTCTCCTGGGTCCACAGTGTGTCACAGGCACTTTGTTGTTGTTGTTATTAGTTTTCACTACTGTCAGCTCTTTCTAGTATCGGGCTTGAACCCAGAGCCACAAGCATGCTAAGCAAGTGCTCTCCCGTTAAGCTACACTACCAGCTCTTGCTACCAGCTCTTGCCTTCATTTCTTGTCTCTTATATTTATCTATCCCTCTTTGTCCCCTTCCGACTCCTCTCTGTTGTCACACTTAAACTGTCTCCCTGCTTCATGTGTTCATCCTTGGACTATTTTCTTTATCTTTTCATCATTCTCTTTCCTCCTTGCCTACTGCCTCTGCTCCGTCTCACCCTGCCTTCCCATGATCCTCTACTAGACTCCTCCAGCCAGAGTGCCAGGTGGATACCCTCATGCTTAGGCTATATGTCTTATACTGAGCAAGGTGGGAGGAAGTCTGGGTCTTCCCTGCAGCTTACCAGTAACCTATTCTGGCTGTGGGTGAGTGCTTTCCTTTGGATGACTTCAGAGTTTCCATTGGTAGAAGGGGGCACACACCGTATGGAAATAGCCTTCCCTGAACGTATTTAAGCATGGGGCACTTCTCTGGGGACCCAGACCTACAGAGCACAGCTAGGAAGTTCTAAGTGTGAAGACTCCAGTGCTTACAGCCAGACTCAGGAAAGAAAGGCCATTCCAGGCCTAGGGCCTCAGCACTGAGAGTCACCTTTCTGCTGTCAAAGGATCTCATCTTTCATGCCATGGAGATCCTTAAGGAAGGCTCAGAGATGGAGATGTTTGTGATCACAAGTACCTCATAAAAGTAATTATAGCCAGGCGTGGTGGCGCATGCCTGTAATCCCAGCACTTGGGAGGCTGAGGCAGGAGGATTGTTGCAAGTGCAAGACCAGCCTGGGCTACAAAGTGAGCTCAAGGCCACTGAACCACACAGCAAGACCCTGTCTCAAAAGACCAAAAAAAAAAAAAAAAACCCACACCTGAGATGAACAGCTTATAAGTAGAAAAGGTTTATTTTGGCTCACAGTCTGGAGGTTTCATGATTACTTGGTCCTTTTGCTCTTGGACTGGGGTCAATCCTTTAACACATAGGCCTTTGGGAGACATTCTAAATTCAAGATATAGCAGGGGTAGAGAGTATTCTCTAGAGTGAGGGAGAGGTGCCTCTGGACATGGAAATCATCTTTTTCCTTTTTTCCTGTTTCTTCCTTTCTCTCTCTCTCTCTCTGTCTGTCTGTCCTTCTTTCTTTCCTTCCTTCCTTTCTTTCTTTTTCTTTTTCCAGTACTGGGAATAAACTGAGCTACATCCCCAACCCTTTTTTGATTTTTTAAAAATTTATTTCGAGTCAGGGTCCCAATAAGTCATTAAGTTGCCCATGCTGGCTCAGACTGTAACCCTCTTGCCTCAGCCTCCCAGAGTGTATGTGCCACCCTACCTGGCTGGAAATGGCCTAAATCTTGACCCAGATGGAGATTACAGTGCTCTGTGTGTGAGTGCACATGTGTATAATATAAAAATCACTGACCTATTTGCTTAAGGTTTGTGCACATTCCCATATTCCACTTGTACTTCAATAAAAAAGTAGATTCTGGGGTCAGGGACATAGCTCAGTGGTAGAGCATTTCCCTGGCATGTTTGAGGCCCTGGGTTGATCCCCAGTGCTACAAAAAATAAAGCAGATTTCAACCTCCTGCTATAATTGCACTTGAGGACTTCCAAGTTTCTGATCTCCCATGGCCCTGTGAACCAGGACAGTAACATATGGGAAGACAGGGCCAGGCTGTAGGTCCTAGCCACACCTCTTCTTCCTCAGTCAGTGGGTTAATTTGCATGCCTTTTTGTGGTCCAGCAGCCTCCCCAGTCCTGTGCCCCTAAGCACCTGGGGAATAGCCCAGTAGAACATCTCGCTGCCTGCCTCCGGTCATGGCCTGTCCCCAGTGTCTAGTCCTTCTGCTGATGGGAGCCTTCCTGGCAGGTGAGCCTTTCCATGGCCTGGCTGACCTAGGGGTGGAGTGGGGAATTGTACTGACCTGAGGTGGCCCCTGGAAGGAAGCAAATCTATAAGGACAGACAAGAAAGTCCTGGGAGAGGGACTGAGTTAGAGGGAGACCTGGTTCCATGCAGTTCTGCCCCTGACCTGGGGCAAGTCAGTTTTCCATGTGGGCCTTGGTTTCTTCATTTGTTAATGAAAAGATCACTTAGGTCCCTTCAGACTCACCTGGTGGGGTATCTAAGGAGAACAGAGCTTAACACCTTAATTTTCCACAGGAGAAACTTGCCTGAGCTGGCCTCTATCTCACAGGGCCTCAAAGGCAACCTAACCCCAAAAAAGTGCCCAGTGGCCTGTGGCCTGTGGCCTGAGTCTGACCTGATGAGTTGTACAGTCTAAGAGTCTCCTGGGGGTTGGTAGCCTGTAGTCAGGATTTGTAAGTGCCATGAAACTCAGGGGGAAAGGGTCTGCATAGAGAGGGAGGTGGGCAGCAGGAGAACCCTGAGTGCAAGTCCTATGTCCAAGTAAACATGGATTCTGGGGGACCTGGCATTAATGGTGACATAGGGCTCACTGACTCCAAAGTCCTCACTCACAAAGGAAAATGGAGGCCTAGAGAGGGTAATTTAAGTCAAATGTAGCTAGGCTTCCTGTGCCCCACTAATGCCAGTCCCAAGGCATGGGCCGTGGAAGTGGGCATCTCCTTATAGTTTGACCAAGCCTTCCTAGCCAGGGGCAGGAGAGAAGGGACGCAGGCCTGGCCTCAGTAGGTCTGTATCTCTCAGTGTCCCAGCCAGCCCTGGCCCAGCCGGATGCACTGCTGGTCTTCCCAGGCCAAGTGGCTCAACTCTCCTGCACACTCATCCCCCAGCACGCCAGCATTGCAGACTATGGAGTGTCCTGGTACCAGCAGCGGGCAGGTAGTGCCCCCCGCTACCTTCTCTACTACCATTCGGAGAAGGACTTCCACCGGGCTGACGATATTCCTGACCGATTCTCAGCTGCCAAGGATGCGGCCCACAATGCCTGTATCCTGACCATCAGCCCGGTGCAGCCGGAAGACGACGCAGAGTACTACTGCTCTGTTGGCTATGGCTCTGGTCCCTAGGGGTGGAGTATGGGATGAATGCCCCTGTCTGCCTATTTCTGCCCCTGCACTTCGATACCCCCCTTTCTGGTCCTTGCTTTCCTTCTCTGTACATGGATTAATAAAATTCAATATTATTAAGGCCATGAGTTCTTGGCCAAGAAAGTGACTGTCATTGGTCTGGGAGTGTGTGTGGGATCGTTGCTGAAGAGGAAGCACCTGAGACTGTTGGGGAGTGGCCCAGCCCTGGCCTTGGCCCCCAGGGGCTCAGCGTGGTAGCCTGGTGGCCTAGCCTTCCGGTGACCTGAGGCACTAGAAGGGGAGAAAAAGGAACCAGCCCTTATTGCCCCCAGTTCTGCATGGCTGATTGTGGTCCAACGCTCATACAATCTGGGGAGGCTGGTCCCTACGAAGCCAAGGCTGCTGGCTTGTGCAGAGGCAGCCCCTGCCTCCCACCTAGAGTCTCTGCAAAAGGTCATACGAGTCACTGATGGAGCAGGGAGGCAGGTGTGTGTAGGTGGCATGGGGCCTGGAGGGAACTGAGAGGCACTTGGGGGCCAGGGCAGAAGGTGTGGAAGGGAGGTGGGCAGATGCCTGGGTAGCATTCTTCCCCACTGGGGTGTTCTATTCCCCTGTGATTAGGCTGATATCTCTTGGGGAAAGCTTTGTCACAGGCTGGGTGGTCATACCTGAGCTGCCTTGGGCTGAGGGGCAGAGAAATGGACGCAAGGGCCAGTCTTGCCATCGGAGGCAGAGCTGTTTCTGGAAGTGGGGCATGTGTGGATTCCAAAACACCCCCAGGCTGGGGTGGAGGAGTAGCTCAGTGGTACAGCACTGGTCTACCTGGCTGGAAGTCCTGGGATAGATCCCCAGAGGCACAAAAACAAAACAAGTACATCGCTCTTCCTTTCTGGTGCCCCTAAGAGGCGCCTCAAGTGTGGAGGTTAGCACCCAGAGGCACAGAAACCAGAGGCTCCAGGGTCTTGCCTACAAGCCCGGCCGCACGTCCCAGTCTGTCTCTGTGGGAGCAGTTGGGGGAGAGAGGGCCAGGGTTACCCTTGAATGAGAAAGAATGCAAACAGGTCTTCTGGGTCGAGAAGTTTGGGGATCCCTTCCTCTTCTTCTGAAACCCGAGTCTCCCGGGTGGCCCCTGTGTCACACTGAGCCCTCGGTCCTGGGCAGCAGGTACTTGTGGTCTAGACCAGCCCGTCTTTCCTGGACTGTTTTTCTTCTGCACTCCGGCCAACAGAAGCCTAGCTCTCTTTTCCCCCATGGCCAGTAGCACTCTTCTCATCAAGGACACTTTTCTGATCCGGATCCCTTTGCCCTAGCTTCTAGGTAGTTTAGGAACACTCCCACCTGACAAAATAGGACCACTGAGATGCCAGGACCGCCGCGCGGCCTAGAGCGGTTCCGGAAGTGCCCTCAGGCTGGGGGCGGGACTCCAAGCATTCTGGCGGCAGCGGGCTTCGCGTCAGCTGCAGCTGGAGAGCGAGGCCGAGACGACCGCGGGTTGGAGCAACTCAGGTGCGGCCACGCCCCGCCCGCCCGTGGCCCCGCCCCAGCCCAGGTGCACCGCCCCACCTCGGCTCAGGTGAGTGGCACCACGTCCGCCAGTGTGGCCTGAGTCCGCCTGACCACCTGTGCCTTTGATGGCCCCTTGTAGGGGTGTCCTCGATCGGTGGGAAGTCAGTAGGGGCGTCGCGTCGCCATCTGGGCAGCGTGTGCGGATCCGCGGCTGCTCGCGTGTCTCTAGCCAGGAGACCCTGACCACACCGAGGGTTTGCTCAGTGCGCGGGGCCTCGGGGGGCGCACCCTGGAAGATGAGTGACTGGTGCAAGAAGAGCTGGAGAAGGCCCCGAGAGAGATAGGAAGCATGGGATTCCAGACCTGTGGATATTTTGTCCAGAAACATATAGCACATTGGAACAGATTAATTGATTGCCAACTTTGTATCTGTAATGGAGATTTAATTTAAGCCTGTAGAGGCTACTACATATTGAGAATGGAAAATCTGTAAGGAGAGAATATGGGAAATACCCGGATGTAACAGGTGGGTGGCAGAAGGTTTGCAATCCACACATACCAAGAAGGAGGGCTCAGAGGACATGGACACTGAGAGGAAAACTGTCAGAAACAAAGGCAATAAAGTGGGTGCAGGGCGGGGGAGCTGTAGGGGCAAGGCTCAAAACTTGCAACATCCAGGTAGGCAGCGTGGATTATTGAAAAAGTGGGGCCGTGTTGTCGTGTCTTCCAGTTTTTTTAAAACAACGCCAGAAATCTGCTGCTTTTTAAATATTGGCAACTAAGGACAAGCCGAACTCTTTGAGAGCCAAACAAACCGTGTCTATATGGCAGTATCTCCAGGCTGCCAGTTTGCAATTTCTGAAATGTTGGGTGTGGAAAAGAAAGTATTGGTGAGCAATGCCAGACCGGGTGGGAAGGCGAGGACCAGGAAGAGAGGGATCTGGCAATAACAAGGTCCTTGGACGCCAGCGCTGCATGCTGAGGTCCTCGCCAACACTGGAAACTTGAAATCTGTCATGATGTGGTGCATAGCTGTACGATTTTGCTGGCAATGTTTAACATCTTAGGAGGATTTGACAGAGAGGGTTGGGAGTCAGCAACTGATTGCCACAGGACAAGTAGGTGTGAGGAGTATGACGCTGGAGGGCAAGTTGAAGACGCATCCACAGTCGGATGTGCTAAGGAGAGAGAGGGTGTAAACCACACAAAGAAGGGATGGAACTAGAAGGGGAGAACCTGGGTGAGAATGGAAGGTTATTGGACTTGAGGTTGAAAAGCAGAGGCTGAGCCGGGTGCGGTGGGGCACACCTGTAATTCTGGCATTTGGGGGGCTGAGGCAGGAGGATCACTGAGAGTTCAAGGCCAGCCTGGGCTACACAGTGAGTTCAAAGCCAACCTAAACTACATAGAGAGACCCTGTTCAAATAAGTAAGTAGGTAAATAAATAAATATATAAACGTGTATGAAGGTTTAGCACTGCCCAACACATAGTAGGTACTCATAAATACGAGAGATTCTTATTATTATTTGTTTTGTTTTTGTTTTTTATTTTTGAGACAGGGTCTCACTCTGCAGTCTGACAGGCCTTGAACTCACTTTGTGGCCCAGGCTGGCATCAAACTTGCAGTGATCCTCCTGCCTCAGCCTCCCAAGTGCTGGGATTATAGGCGTGCACCACCACGCCCAGCTGGGAGGTTGTTATCTCTTAAGGACTTCTTTATCTAGCACAGAAGTTTCTGAATGGGGCTCTAAGGGCCTTCCTTAGCAACTGCTATAGTAGAGTGGAGAGCTGAATAGGGTGTTCTAGCATCTTTCCTTGGCCCTGTTAAAGTAGCACCCCTTCCACTGCAACAGTGTTGCTTTGGTCTGTTTCCTTTATTTACATACCCTGATTGACAAAAAAAAGTGTGGTAGTTATAAAAACAAATGGCTTTTCCTCCCTTTGATCATTTATTCAACAATTGTGTGCACTGAGATTGTGCTGTTGTGCTAGGGACTGGGAATTCCACAGTTGAAGGAGCACAGAATTTACTCTTAGGGAGCTGAGAGACTAATGCTGGGGACAGTCTTGTAAATATGCGGGATGGTGAGTGCTGTGACCAGGTATAGCTAGTACCTCAGCTTACCAAGATGGCCACAAGTCTGAGAGAGCAGAGGCTAAGGGACATGTGGACGGAGTATGGAAAGATGAGGAGGCTGCAGTCTGAGGGCAGGGGAAGGATCTTTTAGGAGAAGACAAATTAATGGAAATAAACTATCGAGCTAGAAGATGAGTGTTGGGAGAACAGAGACAGGAGACAAGGCTGGAGGGGTTGGGTATGAAGGAACATGGGAAGGATTTGAGCTGTTGCCAAGATCCCTAGAAGGAAAAGATCGACAAGATCAAGCTCGTGTTTGGGTATTTGACTTTCGTCTTGGTGTAGAGCACAGAAAGGCAGCAGTTGGAGGCAGGCAGCCAGTTAATGAGGACAAAGGGTGGAGACGCCCTGCCTGTGATTTCAGGAAGTGCACAGGACAGGCTTGGTTGGGCAAGGACGGGAGGGTCTAGGCTGGCGCTAGAGTTCCGGCTGGGTGCCTGCTGGTGGTGCTGCTGTGCTCTGTCGTTCCAAAAACCCCACTGCCGGCGTCGTCCAGTCACCAGAGACCTGCCCCCTTTTCCACAATGGCTCCGCTTCCTGTTTTAGGCCTCCTTTGTGAACACTCTGGGTGTAGGCACCCCGACATGGCACTCGATTTCGTCTGTTTGTCCTCTTTGTGATTGTTTCTCGAAAATGAAATTTGGCTCTAAATCACTGGGATTATTCCAAGGCCAAGGCTGTCCTATACTATACTCATTTGGTCTTTTCCTTTTTTCTTTCTTGCCTCTGTGTGTGTGTGTGTGTGTGTGTGTGTGTGTGTACACGTGCGCATGTGCACAGTACTGGGAATTAAACCCAGGAGCTTTACACTAAGCTACATTCCCCAGAACTTTTTATTTTTTGTTCTTTTTTTTTTTTGTACTGGAAATTGAACTTAGAACCTTGTGCTTGCCAGGCAGGTGCTTCTGCCACTGAGGTATATTCCTGGCCTGTTTTGCTTTTTTGAGACAGGGTCTTGCTATGTAGTTCAGACTGGCCTAGAACTCACTATGTTGCCTAGGCTGGCCTCAAACTTGCAGGGATCCTCCTGCCTCACCCTCCCAAGCACTGGGATTATAGGCGTGCACCACCATGCCCAGTGTAGACCTTTTTATTTTTTGAGCGAGAACCTTGTTAAATAGCTGAGTTGCCCAGGCTGGGGTTGAGCTGGTAGTCCTGCTGCCTTAGCCTTCCAGACCGCTGAGGTTATAGGCGTATGCCACCGGGCCAAACTCATTCATTCTTTTCTGCCATCGATTCTAACATGCAAAGGAAGCACCTATGAGATCCTTGAGTTACTGACCTGACAACATCCCTTGTTTCCTTTTCAGATTATGAGAACAGTGACTGGAGCTCAAAGAAGAGTGTTTTTAAAGACATACAGTCATTAGGGTTGAGATTCACAATGGAGGGTCCCCCAGCAACCAAGTTTAGTGAGACCTTTGTGTTTGAGGACAGGTTAGAAATACAGCAAGAACTTTTCCCAGGGGAAGATCTGGGAGACCCTTTTCTTCAGGAAAGAGGTTTGGAACAAATGGCTGTTATTTACAAGGAGATCCCTCTTGGGGAGCAAGACTTGGAACATGATGATTATGAGGGGAATTTCAGTCTTTGTTCCAGCCCTGTTGAGCCTCAGAGTATCCTCCCAGGAGCCAGACCCCAGGATGAGGATATATTTGGCCAAACCTTTCTTGAGAAAACTGACATCAGTGTGTGTCAGATCATCCACGGTGAAGAGTGTAGCCCACAGGCTGGTGAAGAAGCAGGCAGCAGGGACTTGGGACTTAATGCACCCCACAGAGCTCCACAGGCAGCCAAACCCTATGCATGTCGGGAGTGTGGGAAAGCCTTCAGCCAGAGCTCACACCTTCTGCGACACCTGGTCATCCATACTGGGGAGAAGCCCTACGAGTGCTGCGAGTGTGGCAAGGCCTTCAGCCAGAGCTCTCATCTTCTCCGCCATCAGATCATCCACACCGGTGAGAAGCCATATGAATGCCGGGAGTGTGGGAAGGCCTTCCGCCAGAGCTCAGCCCTCTCGCAGCACCAGAAAATCCACACTGGGAAGAGGCCTTATGAGTGCAGGGAATGCGGGAAGGATTTCAGCCGGAGCTCCAGCCTCCGAAAACACGAACGAATTCACACAGGAGAGAGACCTTATCAGTGTAAAGAATGTGGGAAATCCTTCAACCAAAGTTCAGGCCTGAGCCAGCATCGGAAAATCCACACCCTAAAGAAACCCCATGAATGTGATCTCTGTGGAAAAGCCTTTTGTCATAGGTCCCACCTCATTCGGCATCAGCGAATTCACACAGGGAAGAAACCTTACAAATGTGAAGAGTGTGGGAAGGCCTTCAGCCAGAGCTCCAACCTCATTGAACATCGGAAGACCCACACTGGTGAAAAGCCCTACAAATGCCATAAGTGTGGGAAAGCTTTCAGCCAGAGCTCCTCACTTATTGAGCACCAGCGGATCCACACTGGGGAGAAGCCGTACGAGTGCTGTCAGTGTGGCAAGGCCTTCTGCCACAGCTCTGCACTGATTCAGCACCAGCGGATCCACACTGGCAAGAAGCCCTATGCCTGTGAGTGCGGCAAGGCCTTCAGACACCGGTCCGCTCTCATCGAGCATTACAAAACCCACACCAGAGAGAAGCCCTATGTGTGCAATCTGTGTGGCAAGTCTTTCCGAGGAAGCTCACACTTGATCCGGCATCAGAAGATCCATGCTGGGGAGAAGCTCTAGAAGGGGAAGCCCCATCACAGCTTGGAGGCCTTTATTAGATGGAGTCCATATCCATGTCACCTTTTCTCTAAGACCCCACTTACGTCCCTGATAACCTTGCTGGGTGGACACCCTCTAACAGGGCCCTCCTGAGCATCCCCGCTGTCATGAAGCCCTGTGTGGCATCATGGTCTCAACAGATTTCCCAGTAGAAAGGAAAGGAACGGGGGGAGGTGAGCCCACAGAGAGAGCTGGCATTTGACTCCCAAGCCTACAGATGAGATTTTGTTTTTCCCTATCTCTGCTTTTCCCAGTGTCTGGAAGAAAAATATGTCAAGAGCCCGAAAGTAGAGATACACCCAGGAAATTGAGATGTACTCTTGAAGTCAGGCAGCAGACCAGCACTCTCAGAAGACAGAAAGCACGTTAAGGTCCAAGTCAGATGAAGGAAACGAATTCAAAAGTAGATGTGAAAGAGGCAAAATGGAATTCTCTGCCTGGGTTAGGCATTGGTGGTGACAACCAAAACATATTGCCAAGGCAGAGGAGAGTCCAGAAGGACTGGTTTGGGGGTTGAGTGTGGTGATCCCTGGGCATGGTCTCATCACCTTCTACTTAGCCTGAGAGAATATTCTGTCAGTGGAACTATCACAAGAGGGCAGAGGTTTGACTGCTTTGTGGTCACAGGATGTTTGACACCTATGACTCCGCTGGGTGTTGGGCACTGATGCCCTTCAGGAGCAGCCCCTCCAAGACCCAGTGCTCCGAGAGCGCAGTGTTCCTTGGAGGGCAGCAGGGCCCACTTCTGGTCTGGCAGTTACACTGATTCTGCTCCTTGATGTTAGAAGCAGGTGATTTGGAGGAGGAGGCCAAAGTCAAATCAAATGTTCTGGTTTCAATCACGAAACTATTTTCCTACTCCAGAAATAGTGTGTTTCCTGGATTGCAAATAGAATGGTTTCATGAGGTATTCCGATAAATGTGATTTTTAAAACTTCAGTGTCCTTTTTAGAAAAATTGCATCTGGTTATCCATAAAGCAGAACTAAAACTATAAATCTTTTTCATGATCTCCCTACTTCATCCATGTCAGATTAAAGTGTGTAATCCTAAAAAAACGGTCTGGGTTCAAAGTCCAGTACTGCCCCCTCCCCCACTTGGGTGACCTAAGCCCCACAACTTCCCAGGGCTGTTTTCCCATAGAGTGATGAGATCTGACTGAGCACTTCTAAGGGCAGGGCCAAGGCGTCTGTTCAGAATGAGGACACACTTGAAAGTGCTTTGGCAGCTGAGCAGTCATGGGTGGCGGTTGAGAATGAAGACACTCAGTGACCCCTGTCCTACCCTGAGATATGTTACCTGCAGACCAGTGAAGTTTCCAGCACACTGTGGTGTCCTCCTAGACACTCTCCCAAGCCTCCTGCTGCAGTGGTGCTGTCCATGTTCCTGTGCGTCTTCTGTCCTACCTTCCTCTTAACTGTAGCTCACCTGGGGGTTGTTTAAGAGCTGCACTGACATGTTTCTGAAGCTCCCTAGATGATTAGAAGTTACAGCATGTGGCCAGGCAGTGAGCCCCGAGCTGGGCTTTCATTGCAGCCCCAACGGTTTCCCATGTCAGCCTGTTTACTTTGACAAAGCGGAGACAGAAGACTGTCCTCTCAGTCTCCTGACTCCACCCGCTCGGTTCTGGGATTGGGCTCAAGCCTTAACAGTTGTCTTGCCAGTTGAAAAGCATTTGTCCCAAGCCAGAGGATCTCTTTCTTTTAGCAGTGCTGAAAATTGAACCCAGGGCCTTACCCATGCTAGGCAAGTGCTCTATCACAGAGCTACACACCGTGCCCTGTGGGGAATCTCCTTAGTGCTGCCCAAAGTCCTCAGATCTGGTGGAGAAAGAAACAGGGCCATTTTAAAGTTTTCCAAGAGTTTGTGTCTGGAATCACATGAATGCATCATGGTGATATGGCCATTTCAGCTGGTTCTGTGCTGTCTCGTCCAGCGTTGATTTTTAAAACACCACTTTGCACATGTCAGTATTCTTAAAGCCAACGTTCGGAAGCCTTTCTGCATGTAGGTTCTTGTTTTGGCCCATCTGGCTCGCACTCTGAAGAACCTGGACATGATGGACGTGAACGTGCTATGGTATATAGTTCTGATGAATAAACATAAAAAAGCCATATTTGCTCTTAAGTGAGACCTGGTAGGCCAGAGATTTTGTTTTTTTGTTTTTGTGTTTGAGACAGGGTCTTGCTATGTCATTCAGACTGGCCTTACACTTGTGTCAATCCTCCTGCCTCTGTCTCCTGAGTGCTGAGATTATAGGTGTGTGCCACCACACCCGGTTTAGGCAAGAGATTTTAAATCATGGGTATAATGGGCTGGAGAGATCCCAGTGGGAGTCTTGGCTACTTCCAGCAGCCAACTGTCCCTTGCAACCCACTGTATGACCAGCTGGGTTGTGGAATCCCAGGACCTGCTGGGTGGCCCTGGGCACTGTTGTAGGCAGCTGATACACAGGGTGTTTAGTCACTTATCGGGAGTGAAGAAGGATGCCACAACTCAGTTGGGATAGCAGCACCATTAGGTAGGGCCCCGAAAGCTCTACCTCTTCCCCACCTCTGCCCCCATTCCACCTCAGTCTTGGGTGGGCCGTCCTTACCGAGCAAGCATGTGTGCCCTACCTTGGACCTTTCCCTCCTTGCCCTTCGGCACACCCCAGACAAACTGACTTTTTTTTTTGGTTCAGAAGCTAGAACCCAGAGGCTCTATACCTTGCTGAGCAATATCCCCAGCCCTTTTTATTTTAACATACTCATATAAGTTGCCCAGGCTGACCTCAAACTTGTGATTCTCCTGCCTTGTCCTGCTGAGTGGCTGGGATTGTAGGGATGTGCTGCTGTACCCAGCTTGTTCATTTTTTTTTTTTTTTTTTTTTTGAGACAGGGTCTCGCTATGCATTTCAGGCTGGCCTTGAACTCACTTTGTAGCCCAGGCTGGCCTCAAACTCAGAATAATCCTCCTGCCTCAGCCTCCTGAGTGCTGCAGTTACAAGCGTGCACCACCACACCTGGCCTCAAGCTGATCTTTTTATTTTTTGTAAGTACTGGCAATTGAACCTGGGGCCTTCTCACAAGCTACACCCTCAGCTCCTTTTTTATTTTTTATTTTGAAACAGGGTCTGGCTAAGTCACTAAATGCCTAGGCTGGGCTTGAACTTGGATCCTTGCCTTTGGTTCCCAGAATGCTGGGATTCTGGTTCTGTGCTGTTGCGTCCAGCATTGATTTTTAAAGCGTCACTTTGCACATGTCAGTATTTTCCTTAAAGCCAACATTCAGAAGCCTTTCTGCATGTAGATTCTTATTTCGGCCCATCTGGCTTGCTCTCTCTGAAGAGCCCCGACGTGATGGATGTGAACGTGGAGTTCAAGGCGGCCTCTGCTAGATGCTATGTCTGGTTGTGCCTGGCTTCTTATGATGGTGTTTTCACACTTTGAGATGTGTGCTTTCTTCTTCCTTCTCCTCGTTTTCACCTCCTCCTCTTCCCTCCCTGTTCTTTTTATGTAACATGGGGATAAAGACAACTCCTTCCCTCAAGGGTCAACAGATTCTTACATAGTTAAGAGCACTCCTTTTTGGGGAAGGAGGAGCAGAGCCTTGTTCAAACTTTTTCACTCTTACTGTGTATTTTTTTTTCCTTTGGTACAGGGAATCGAACTCAGGACCTTGCACTTGCCAGGCGGTGCTTGTGCTGCTGAGCTGTATCCCTGTGCATTTACTATGTATTTTTAAGTGAAATCTCATTTTATTTAGATTCTCAGTGTGAAATTATAAAAGGTGGTCTTTGGGAATATTTTAATCATTTTGTTTTGTTTGCAGTGCTGGGGTTGGACTCCAGGGCCTTACACATACTAGGCAAGTGCTCTACCCCTGACCTACACTCTAGGGCTTTATCTTTTAATGGCGTTGTTTGCTTTTGTTTTTACTGTTTTACATTTTTTCCTTTGTCCAGCAGAGTTTTACTTAGATGTTTTAAGAGTCTTATAAAACCCCAACTCCTGATTTTTGTTTACCAATCTAATTGTTTTGTCAAAATGTACCTGTCCCCCCTCCTTTTGGCTTAATACTTTTTAAGGTTAACTATTTAGAAATGGTTAAACATAGTTTTAGTATTGCTAGTGAATGTAGAGGTTTTGGTTTATGGCTTTTTTCCTTAGTTATAGGTTTGTCTGGTCTTAATAATTTTTACATGTTGTTCGTTTGTTTTTATAGTCCTGGGACTTTCATCTTGGCCTAAGTGTTGTTTGTTAATATTTCTAAGGGACGAGGGCTTAGGTCGTTGCTGCTTACTTGTTGTATTGTGGTATCAACATTTCCAGGTATGTACAGGATTTCTTTGGGCCAGGATACATTATCAACTTTGATAAAACATTTGCGTATTCTTAAAAGTTTTTATCCCACCAGTTTTATTTGTTAACTCGATTTTTAAAATTCTTTAGTCATACTCTAAGTTCGCTTTATTTCAAAGTTCTTATCCTGGGATCTAAAGACCGACTTGGACTAAGCACATAGGGGCTTTAGGGCTTGTGGAACGAGATGTGTGGATTTATGCGTGAATGAATTGGGGGTGGGGTGGGCCTGTAACATTCTTATTTTTGTAAGGGCGCTGTGACCCCAGAATAGTTAACGTTTACTTACCTGATCTAATTATAGTCTGAATTGGTATGTTTGTCCTTTTGTTTGTTTCTATTTCACTTTTATATTTATTATTATTACTATTTTGTGGTCAGAAGATCTCACTGTATTTCTCAGGTTGTCCTTGAACTCCTGGGCTCAAGTGACTCTCCTGCCTCAGCCTCCCAAGTAACTGAGACTATCAGCATGGGCCACTAGGTCTGGCTTCTGTTTCACTTTCAATTTCTGTTTCTCTTTCATATATGCTGCTGTGTTGGTATAGTTTTTGCAAATCCTCTTTGCAAAACAGACAGGGTATAAATAAATATGAAACTGTGGGGCGTGTATATTAATAGTGATATATTAAAAGACTGTGCCTTTTAGTACCCCCTTTTGCTTCTTAATGCTTCTAGCTTAAGCTTCTCTTTTCCAGATAGCACAGTTGAAACCCCTTACTTTTCTTGAGTGTAGCCCCCCATCTTATTTTTGAAACTGTGTATCTATTTTGCTATTTATCTGTAATTTATAAGCAGCACATTGTTAGACTTCATTTTCTGGCTCTTTGTATAAACCTTTCTTATATAAAATCGTATTACTAATGTTACTGTTGAGCAAGGCGTTTATTTTAACCTTAATATTTCAGTATGTATTAACTCATCTAACCCAGAAAGTCCGTGCTCACTTTCCTCCCCTCTCTATGAGTTATTAATCAGATATGGAGCATCATTTCGAGGTAGACTGGCGTTCTGCTGTTGGGCTCACCTGTTACTCCCTGTCTCTGCTTCTCACTACTTTTGGGGTCAGTGCCAGGCTGTGCCTCCAACTCTTCAAATCATAGCCTGTGGCTTCCATGTCTTTAGCTGTAACGTGTAGGAATGAGGCATCTCAAAGCTTTGTGGGGCTCAGAATACCATGTTCAGCAGATTATGAGGTGCAGTTGTTTATCACACTATTGGTATTTTGAAGTTTTTTTGTGTGTGTGATGCTAGGGATCCAACCCAGGACCTCATGTATGCTAAGCACACATTCTACCACTCAGCTACACCCCCACACCTGAGGCATTTCTTAAAATTTCTGTTCTTAATCACTCCCGAAGTTCTGTCAACAAAACTTAGAATGTGACATTATGCCTTACTTTTTAGAAAACATTGTCAGATACAGCAAAGAACAACGATCATGGGGCCATCCCATCCACCCTGAGTGAACATGCAGAGCCCTTTGAGGTCCTGATCACCTGTCTGTCCCTGGCCAGCCCTCCCCAGGTCACTCTCCTCGCACCCACAAGACACTGCCTGGATCTGCTTCAGGGGTTGAGGGAGGGAAGAGTGCTCACCACCGCAAAAGGTTCAAGATGGTCACCTCTGGCCACTCTGGTTGCACATCTGGAAACAGGTTGATTAGTTGCTAATGGTGGCAGTGGTTTGGTGTCCTCAACCCAGTAGCCAAGGGGAACAATTCTAGATATTATGCTGGAGCCTCAGCCATCTGCTACCAGGACTTCTCAGAGGCCACAAATAGGTTCAGTCATCACAGGCCAAGGTGAAAAGCAAATGGCCTCAGTCCTCTCAGAGCTGCTTAGTGCTTGGGGGTAAGTGGATTTCCAGCAACATGTACGCTGGATGTATGTGCCAGGGTGCACCAATTTTCTGGGAATGGGGAAAGAGAGCACCTTCTGGGGGAACTACGCAATCTCTAGTACGTGATAGCACGTCAAAGTTGTCTGGTGAGTGGGAATTGGGGTACAAGTGGTGGAGGGTCTTGTCCCACGATGCCTGGTGTGGACTGTCCATTCTGTACCACAAAGCCAAGCACGTGCCAAAGCACAGTGCTGGCGGGGGGCAGTGTTTGAGACCCTCTGATGTTCGACCTTCAACTGTTCTTTGCTTTTGTGCGTGTCTGCTTCTGCAGTCAGGTGGCCTTCTGTTACCTTCCCTCCTGGTGGTGGAGCTTGTGGGGAGGTCTAGAGTGCCATCTGGTGGCAGTCTGTGAGCACTTGAGAGGCACTTAGATCCTTCCAGACCTTGCTGACT
Source organism: Dinomys branickii (assembly GCA_004027595.1). Taxonomy (NCBI): domain Eukaryota; kingdom Metazoa; phylum Chordata; class Mammalia; order Rodentia; family Dinomyidae; genus Dinomys; species Dinomys branickii. The sequence goes on from PVLD010004004.1 coordinate 128,237, forward strand.
TCCCTTCACCTCCTCCTCTTCCTCCGTTTCCTTTTCCTCCTCCTCCTCCCTCCCCCTCCCTCTTCTTCCTCCTTCTCTCTTCATCTTCCTCCGTCTCCTTCTCCCCGCTCTTTTTCTGGCTGGCTTTAACACCCCACACTCCCTTCTGACTGCCTGTAGCCAGGCTAGCCTGTCCTTCCCCTGGAGATGGCCAAAAGCATCTTCGCTTCTCTCCTTCGCACCTCATTCAAGTCTTCCAGCTCCTTAAACTCCAAAAATGAGAGAGGACCTCGTAAGCAGCCAAATGGTAATGTGCTCCTTACTGAACCCTCGTGTCTCATTTCCTGGAAAAGAGAAAGGCACTTTGTGTGCTTTAGACAGGCCTTTCCCAGGATCGCGGGCACCCAAAAAGGGAAGAGCTGTCCTGAGCGCATAGGGGAGGCTGGAAGGCTGCTGGGACTGTATCCAGGTCTTAAAACTGGAAGTCTTAAAGCTTGAAGCCTTTCCCTCCTATCGGTGGCCCACCCTGGAAGCACCCAGTGTGGGGCTCACTCTGCTCATCTTCCATTCTGCCTGACTGACCCCGAGGGCAAGATCTGCAGGCTCACTGCGCGCTGACCCCTGCTGTGGCCCAGGCCCTCCACCAGCATTTACTGCGTGCGCAAGCAGCTTTTCCCCTCTTCCTCAGCTCTCCCTTTGCCTACTCTTTTCGCCAGTCTTTTGATCTCAAGCCAGAGACCAGACACACCTGCCTCTTGCCCTCTCTTTCATCCTTTTCCTCCAGTCCTGCTCCTTGTTATCCCCCAACACCGCCTCCTCCTCCCATCTGATGGCGCCCGCCTTAGTTAAAGCTGCTGTCTACCCCCTGTAGGCCCAGGGCACCCGATTTCCACCTCCCCCCTCCTGATTTCCCTTCCATCTTTTTTCCCCTCCTTTTGGTAGCCTGAGCAATCTTTCCATTCTGCAAGTCTGACGGGGTCACCTGTCCCTCAAACACCCCCTCAAGTCTTTGGAAACCTAAGTTTCCAGACCAATCTGCCGGTCCTTTCTGATTTGTTCCTACCCTGCCCTGCCCCCGTGTCCTCCGTGCTCCAGCCGCATAGAGCTACTGTGTTCCCTGAGCACGCCTTCCTGTGGTGGGAAGCTCCACTCCTGGCCCCTGAAGGACCATGGGGTGAACATGGTGGAGGGGGCCCTTCCCAGGTTAGCTGCTTGGAGAAGGCCTGCTCCCTTCATTACCACCCTCCTCCGCAGGCCTGTGCTGTGTGCTGGGTGTCAAGTGCACTTGAACCAAGGAAAAAGGGCGAGTTTGGGGTCGCAGCCAGCACTCTGCTGAGTGGAGAAGGTCCAACCCTATCTTTTTGTGTCTCGCTATTATGCTTTCATGTTGTCATAGAAACACTTAACCTATTCACACCTTTTTAAAAGACAGTTTTCCCCAGGAACTCCAACCACAATTTCCTCTGAGCCCTTGACCTCTAAAACCCAGTTCTTGGCCAGAAGACCCCAGGCCTAACCAGACCCTCACAATGGTCACGGTTCGTCTCGCCCTTGGCTTCTGTCCTCCTGCACGGGTGCCGGGGGCAGCAGGAATCTCCACAGAAGCCCGGCTCATAGAAGAGTGGAGTGGGAAGAGCTTGGAGTTAATGTCAAGATGGCAGCAGGAGACCTCGTCATTTCCCTGTCTCCGTGGAGAAGGCTGGCAGGAGCTCACTTTCTCATCGTACACGGCAGAAGGGAGTAAGAGAGAGGGAGGAAAAGACCTGATGGGTCCACTGGGACAGATGAGCACAGGGCAAGGAACAGCGCCCTCGCTGCCTTTGACCTGGGTGCTGGCCCTTGGTATGTGTTTGATACAGGGCAGGAGGCCAGCAGGAGGTGCCTGAGCATGGCTGGAGCTGACTAGGGCAGCAGGACCACAAACCCCTGCCTGGGGCTCATATGTCTCCTCCTCTTTGCCTTGGCCATTCTGCAAACCCCGAGCCCAGACCCGCCCAGGAGAGCGAAATTCCAGCTGGAAGCTCCAGAAGGCTGAGCCTGGGGGCCTCCCGTCCATGTATGTGTGCTACCAGACCTTTACACATCTCTGTAATGAATGAGATGATCATGAATGAAAGAGGTAAGAGAATGTTTGAACAAAGTGATTAAGTTAATGGCCATCCATGGAGCAAACTATGATCTAAGTGCAAAAATGTATATTCTTTTCAAGCAGACGGTGTGAGCAAAATATACAGTGAATGATTAAATTAAAAATATTACAGTAAAAGACATATCAAAATATTCTCCATTCCCCCTTGATTTAAACATACATATCCCATTGTTTTTGCCCCTATGTAGTCGTTTTGGTTTTGAGACAAGATCTTATTGTGTAGTTCAGGCTGGCCTTCAACTTGAGTTCCTCCTGCCACAGCCTCCAGAGTGCTGGAATAACAAGCATATGCCATTACATCTGGTGTTTCTGCCACTTTCTGAAGCAGTTTTGGAGGTTCTTTTTAATGCCTTTACAAGGTATGACAAAAATTGGTGAATGCTGCTGCCAGCTGCTCTCCAGCAAAGGCAGATTCGCAAAAATATTATAGTGTGTCCTCATCGGCATTGCATGGCTTCTGGCCCTTCCCCAAAGTCAAGACAACCATGGAAGGTAAACATCTCACATTAATTCAGGACACTGAGGCAGCCGTGACAGCACAGTTAAAGAGCTGCTTGAGAAAGTGGTAGGAACAGTGGGATCTGTCTTTGAAGTCGGGGATAGTCATGTGTCTTATGCAATAAATTTTTAAAAAGTTAAACAGGAAGAAGAAGTGCACATATGCTGGGCTAAATGGCTGAATTACAGATTATGCTTGGGGTGTAATGTAATGATGCTAGAAATCAGTGTAAAGACACAACCTGACGACCGTCATGTGGTGTCTCTTTACCCCTAGCCAGGCCTGGAAATTCTCTCACTCAAACTCAACCTCAAGTTGCTTCCCAATCAGGCGACTTTGGTGATTTAAAGATCTGAGTTTCCTGCAGAGGAATTCTTCCACCAGGGCATGGCAAGAGGGTGTCCCTTAGCCGCTCTGGGCTTCTCATGCCAGGGAACAAGAGGCAAGTGGTGAGGGGGCCTGACCTTTAGGGAGATCGGGAGCTGCCACACAGTCGGGGCTGAGGGGAGTGTGCTGGGAACACTGAGTACCCCTCAGTGGTAGCAGCTGCTGCCAAACAACAACTTTATTTCAGGGAGGAGCACGAGCAGTACAGGTCCCTGGGAATGAGGGTTTGGGAACCCCAGCAAACGGGCAACCCTGACCTGCTGAGGTGCCTGCTGCAGGCAGAGAGGATCTAGAACAGGTGGTGCAAGTAATCGGCACCAGCTGTGATCATGGGAGCAGTCACTGAAAGGGGGGGTTGAAGTATTTATGGCTATTCAGTCTTTGTTTTAATATTAATGTTTGCATTTAGAGTACACCTTAGTCTCTCTTATCCAAACTACTTGGAACTAGAAGTGTTTAAAATTTTGGATTTGGGAATATTTGCATGTAATATCTTGGAGATGGGACCCAGGTCTAAATATAAAATTCATTTATATCTCATACAAGGGATGATGGAAAGATATAGTGAATATTTAAACTTTTTTTTAAAAAAAACTTAGTATAATAAAGCTAGGCATGGTGGTGCACACCTGTAATCCCAGCACTTGAGAGGCTGAGGCAGGAGGATCCCTGCAAGTTTGAGGTCAGCCTGGGCTACATAGTGAGTACAAGGTCAGCCTACACTACACATTGAGGCCCTGTCTCAAAACAGCAAAACAGAACAAACGCTCTCCCCCAAACATAACAACAACAAAAAAAAAACTGTAAGAAAATACACAGTACAAGCCAGGCGTGATGGTGCATGGCTATAATTCCAGCACTTGGGAGGGGAGGCTGAGGCAGGAGGATCACCACAAGTTTGAGACCAGCCTGGGCTTCAAAGAGTTCAGGGCCCGCCTGAACTACAAAGCAAGATTCTGCCTAAACAAACAAACAAACAAACCAAAAAACCAAAAAAGACATTACAGGAATAGTGTGATAAGTGTTTCAAAGTGAGGGGGAGCCAGGCATGGTGGCGGACCTCTGTAATCCCAGCACTTGGGAGACTGAAGCAGGAGGATTGCTGTGAGTTTGAGGCCAGCCTGGGCTATATAGTTCAAACCCAACCTGAACTACATAGGAAGACCCTATCTCAACAAACAAAAGTAGTGAATGCCTGTAATCCCAACACTTGGGAGGCTGAGACAGGAGGATCACTATGAGTTTGAGGCAAGCCTGGGCTACAAAATGAGTTGAAGGACAGTCTGAACTGCA